>JAVTVY010002625.1:0-35270 GCA_036873755.1 Hanleya hanleyi
TTCTCGAAAATAAGTCTTCGTATCCACGACACCTTGAAAGATTTTATGAAAGGTACTATGTTGACCATTCGCAAGCCACAATGTTTATAATCTTGAGTGATTTGTACTCTTTTCACTTTGTCGGATTTGCCATTCCAGATGAATTTGTATAGAATAAAGTTTATTTCCCTAATAGTATCATGGGGGGGAGGACGGGAGGCGAGGAAAAATGTATAAGTTTTGTCAGTGCGAGTGATTTTATCACCGTTATTTTACCAAGAAGGGTCAAATTTCTTAATTCCCATCTATGGAGTTCCTTTTTCATGTCATTCAACCTAGAAATATAATTAAATATAATTAATTTTCCAAAATCTCATGGACATTCAGTGTGAAAAATTGTATTCCCAATACGCAAAATATAATTAAATATAATTAATTTTCCAAAATCTCATGGACATTCAGTGTGAAAAATTGTATTCCCAATACGCAAAATTCATTTACCCAATCAAGTCTGACATCCAGACAGTTTTATAGTTAATCCCGACACTGACCCAATCCATACTGCTTTCCTTTATCCACATGAAGTTTTAGACCAGAGTATCGATAAAAGAGTGTCAAACATTTTATTGCTTCTCGCAGTGATTCTTCTGAACCGTCAAGGAATAGCTGGGTGTCATCAGCATATTGACTGATTTTGGATTCCACGTCTCCCAGTTTGATCCCTTTTACGTTTTTTTAAAGCGTTGTTCCTATGACTTCTGCACAGAGAAGAAATAAGTACGGTGAAATGGGGTCCCCCTGTCCGCATCGACGACCCATATCGAAAAATAATTCGATCCATTTTTGTAAAGTTTCTTCAAAATTTGACGATTTTATCACATTATCAAGAAAATTCCAAGACACAGAATCAAATGCCTTTTCAAAGTCTACAGAGAGAAGCAGATCAGGGATTTCCTTTTCTTTTGTTTCGAACATAAAGTCATAGAGTAATCTAATGTTTTCTCCGATGTATCTGCCTGAGATGCCTCTTCTGGTCTTCATGTGTAAGTTTGTCTAACACTGTTTTAATTATGTTTGAGATACACGCAGATATCAATTTATAGCTAACATTTAGAAGTGTGATAAACCGCCAATTCTTTAGTAAGTTTCTTGGCAGACTTGGGCAGGCAAGTTATTACACCTTGTTGCTGGACTAGAGAAAATTCCCCTTTCTCAAAACTTTCGTTCATACCTAATATGTCCTAATTTATCGGCTTCAGTTTTAGTTAAACGGTTTAAATCTAAAGCGCTCGGGAATGCAGTGTTGTTTTCTTCCGTTTCAGTGGACTTTGAAAAGTCTTTTGAATAATGATTTTTGTTCTTGTGAAATGTCTTTAGTGTTGTAGATATCTTTCCTGTCCTCCGCGGTTAATTTTGATATCACTTTATTTGTGTAATTTCTTTTTTTTTAATCCCAGGGGTAATTTTGTTAATTTTTCGTCTTCCTCAACCCATGCATCCAGAGTATCTTTCCAAGATTTTTTTTATTTCTCAATGTTTCCAATTCCGATATAATTTCTTTTAATTCGTTACTTTTAGTTTCTTCTATTGTCGCGAAATTGGTTTGAATTTCCTCTTCTATGTTGTTGATTTCCTTTTCTAACTCCGTTTCCCGTTTTATATCTGCTTTTCGTTTCATTGATGAAAATTGTATTGTTTCCCCTCTTATTTTCATGAGTAGAGTATCTAAAAACAGTTGATCGCCTTTACGTAGTTGAAGTTCAGATTGTGGAATACTTTTTAATTTGCCTCTGGCATATGGTATTGCAGCATATTCCTCTACAGTTTCCCGAATAACAGATTTAACCAATTCAACATATTCCATTTCTCTTAGTAAGGAACAGTTAAGCTTCCAGTATCCCTACCCCGATCTGAATTAATGAACTTACACGTTAACGTAATGGCAGAGTGGTCGGATTTATAACTTGGAGTAATGGAGGCATTGGTTGTTATATTAAAGATGTCGTTACTTGTAATAAAGAAATCAGGCCTGGCTTGCTTTCTGGGATTTTTTCTTCTACAGGTGTAGCGTCTCACATCTTCATGTACCACTCTCCATATTATAGGGGTGCGTTTCTTCTGGGAAGTACGTTGATGAAATGAAACACAAGTCGCCTATATGATTAACTCCAATACGAACTTTACTGTACGGACAAGTAACGATACAAACATATAACAATTCACAGTCGGTTGGATATGGAGCCTAAACTAACTGGTCCTCAGTGTCGGTGCATCCGTGCACTGGAATGATTTCCATTTACAGTCCTACTATATTTATGCATGAGGAAAACAATAGCAATACTAAACAAACCTACAATTCACAGTTGGAAACTTAGTACACAGCTGGTTGAAAACAGGTTCTGACATATAATTTCACAAATACACACAATCAACACCTAGACATATTGCTGTCTATAATCCAGTTTAGACAGGAAAGCTGTTATGACACCAGAGACACCTGGAATCACAAGTATTCTCGTGTCAACTAGCTGAGTGTCTGACATCTTATTACATATAACAATATACCAGGTAATTATCATATTATATTCAAACTACTGAATATCAGACATCACAATATTTCCCTCCCGGTTCATTTAGACACGTCCCGTGTCTCTATAAAGAAAGAACTGTTGACAACTTAGAAGCACATATCTACAGTTTAAACTTAGCAATGAAAATGGTACTTTTGTACATGTTGTGTACTGAATTAAATTTAAAAATAAAACATACTTTAACTGCACTTTACAATATTACCCATCGCTACGAGAAATTTGCTCCGTCAAATTTAAGTGTATTCCATTTTTTTAAACTGAATGACAAACGACAATGTCACATCTTCAAATCCTGAAATCTTCAAGTCCTTCAAATTGTCTTGCAATGATCGCACATACATGTGTGGTCGAAATTCTCGCTGGTGACCAAGGTGATCAGAAATCGACCGAATATCTATATATCGAATAGGATAGTCAATACTCTCATAAGTACTCATGATGTCATGATTTACACTGTTCAGTGTGGTCTCAACAGGAAAGTCTCTGACCACATTCATTGTTTTGAATATTTGAAGGCCTTTTGGTGTTATGGGTTGGTACCGCACTTTTATTGTCACTGGAGGATCGTCTGCTGGGTCGTTCGCTGGTGCCATCATGGCCGAATCCTCAAAAGTGCGAACATCCTGTGTAGATGTAGGCCCTCGCGATCCTCGAATTTGATGTTCATGGGTTGCCAAATATTCCAAACCACTGGAATCGAGGTCATTCTTGGATATCCATTCATTGCACCGGTTGGGCTGATTTCTCCATTTAACCAAAAAGTTGTCTGAACCACAGAAATATCTGCGTTTCAGTATCCTCTCAGTTATTCGGGTTGCTGGTGCCGGTTCTGTTGAGGAAATATCAGGTTTTGGAGAGATGACTGGAGAAACAGCAGATGTGGCGTGGGGTAGTCCTACTGTATCTGTTTGACAACCACTATCCCGAGAAATATGCTCCACTTGAGTTGATGTAGATGTCGTCAAATGGCATGTCTGAGTTACCTTTGTATCTGTAGATGTCTGTATCTCGCACAAAAGACCAATGTCTTTGAATTCTTGAGTTTCTGTTTGTGAAGATACATTCACGGGTACCGGTTCTGTCACAGTGAACGATTCCACATGTGTATTAACAGATGCAATAACAGTTTGATGAATATCAACTCCAGAACATTGACTATCTGTGCACGCTTGTTCCTGCGTTTTTCTCCGACTAGTATAAGTTTCCATTCGATTTCTGTCTCGGCGATAGCTTGAGGGGGATTTTCGAAGTTTCGATGGGGAGAAAGTTTTTGAAAAGTCAACTGTACCTTTACTCCATTTAACCTTTAAGCAGACTGATGGTCCTTCATCGTTGATATTCCACTGCAGTCCAAGATGAGTGTGCCCTGGAGAAGTGCCGAAAGTAGCTGCTGTAATTCGTTGATCATGTTGAATTTGGGGTAGCAAGGTAGAGCTATGTACCGTTATGGATCGACTGTTACAAAGTATATGTAACAGGCCTCTCTTCTCCACCAAATATAGGGGTGCGTTTCTTCTGGGAAGTACGTTGATGAAATGAAACACAAGTCGCCTATATGATTAACTCCAATACGAACTTTACTGTACGGACAAGTAACGATACAAACATATAACAATTCACAGTCGGTTGGATATGGAGCCTAAACTAACTGGTCCTCAGTGTCGGTGCATCCGTGCACTGGAATGATTTCCATTTACAGTCCTACTATATTTATGCATGAGGAAAACAATAGCAATACTAAACAAACCTACAATTCACAGTTGGAAACTTAGTACACAGCTGGTTGGTTGTTCTGACATATAATTTCACAAATACACACAATCAACACCTAGACATATTGCTGTCTATAATCAAGTTTAGACAGGAAAGCTGTTATGACACCAGAGATACCTGGAATCACAAGTATTCTCGTGTCAACTAGCTGGGTGTCTGACATCTTATTACATATAACAATATACCAGGTAATTATCATATTATATTCAAACTACTGAATATCAGACATCACAATAATATGTCTATATATTCTTTTGTTTCACGAGCATTAGAGTGAATAATATGTTTGTAATTATCAGTATCTGAAGCTGGGTTTAAAACCAAATTCCAGTCTCCACAAATTATTACGAATGAATTTCCTGTTTTTTTTCTATTTTTTGTTTTAGTTTGTTAAAAAAACAGGGCTTGTTTGTGTTCGGAGCATAAAGACTTTTTTTTGACAATTCATTGAAACGACATTTACTGTCTCAGCCATTTTGCTTGTAGGGATATAAAGCCAGTCTGGATGGCATTCGATGATAGACACGAAATATCATATATGAAATTTGCTGTTGGGGTATCTGTTGCGAGTTACAAAATATAGTATTCATTAAACTTCAATTGCTGATAGCAGTGAAAATATCAGTTGCGATACAAAAGTAATATACATATAGACTATTCTCTAATACACTAAAACATAAGCACACAAGTGTCATACACTCAATCTTTCTTTAAATATATTACACAAACAGAATAAACGATAAATATGGAAAAGAAGCCAGGCAGACAGGACTTTGCAACAGTCACACATATAACATGTTGTGAGATTCAGGATTGAATATTGTTTGAATCCTGCATCTTATTTGTTTATAAAATGTCTTTATTAAATAAGAGCATTGATTTGTGTAATCGTGTATTAAGCATGATGGTATAATCGCATATTCATGTATCTATATATTAAATGTAAAAGAATTATCTCTACATCGCTATTCTAGCCTATGTAATTGTATACACTTGTGTGGTCAACAGAGTATACAGTAATCAGTCTGTTTGTTTGGATCTTGAACTCACGGACAAGCTATTGCTTCAATTGAACTAAGAGTTAATCTAAGTTCCAGATGATTTTGAGAAATTGATATTAGGAGATATATACACGTTGGATGTGAAGGAATATGATATGTCCATTTTGATGGTGAATTGTACAGACCTTGAGGCCAGGCTTAATTGTCCATGTTAAATTTGTGTAGGGGGCGTGTACCAAGCATATTTTGCTGGCCCTGGTAAATGTGAATGGATTGTGTATGAAAGCATTTTGTCTCTCTGTATTAAGTTGTAATTGATCTGTTTTGATTATTCATGTCCAGAGTGTCTGTCAGTTAAATGTCAATACTAGAGAAATGTATAAAACTTGGCGTGAGGAGTATTTTCCTCAGACTTTTAACATCCTGGTCTCCTGGGACATTCGGCGTTTTGTCTCAGAAGTCATATAACATCTTGACTTGATATTTAGACTATACAATCTGTCTACAAGAAGTTTGATTGTGACCTACTGCTGGCTATTGTTTTGATTGCTGTACATCTGTATCATTGGAACTTGGTGTGATTGGATTAAATCAATCTCGGCTCCATCATCTGGTTTTCTCGCTTCCATCTAACTCTAGAGCAACACTAGATCTTACCTGCGAACAGTCGTTTTTTATTGGTTATGAGAAAAATGAACCATTGAGTGACGACGCTAGCCATAACATCGAAACAGAAAACTCATTAAAATTTCTCAATGTGTATAGGATCGGTTGCAGAACTTCAAACAGGTAATTTTTTTCACAGGGCAAATAAATAGTATTTAAATCACAAAAGGTCGGCAATGAAATGAAAAAAAATATCCTTCATTCAATTACATCATGCCAATTACGTGATACTATACCTTCATTATTTGCAAAGTATTTCAGAACAGTTTATCGGAAAATATAGACAGTACACTTCAATTTATATTTCCAATTCATTGAAATGATTCAGTAATATTGCACCATGTCACCAGATATTGATATTGTTCCATACAGTAGTGAGAAAAGAGGGTTCCTAGACCAAGTGCCTACCCATCCACCGTGTGCTATCGACGTCCGTATCGTCAGGTCCTGTGTGGAATGTGTAGCCGTGAACTGTAGCCTTGATGATTCGTTCTTGAAGCCGGGCCGCGGAGTGAGTCGCTGTTGAGCTGAGTCGCTGAAGCCTGGGGGTCTATTCCTAAGAGGAGTGACGTCTGCTGCCGTGGTTAGCCGTACAGTTGACTTGTCCTGCGGTGTTTTACGGGTAGACGGGCCGATGTCGTAGAAGCCTTTGTACTGTGAGAGTACTGTCGTGCCCAGGCCGTTCGAAATCCGTTGACAGTTACCAACGCTTGGAGGGACCAGGTCGTGTAAGACGAGACACGACGAAGACTATACAACCTGGGAGTGGAAGAAGACCGAGTGAAGGAAGATGGGCGCTGGACTTAGCCAAGGAGGGGCCAGGTATAGGGTAACCGAGACTCGGCGGAGGCGCAATCCAACCGGAAGTGGACGAAGACCAGGGGAAGGACGATAGGCGCTGAACCCAACCACGAAGGAACCGGTCGTGACCTGACTGCGGCCGCGACCAGGCCTGATCGCGATTTAGATAGGTCCTACGCGAAATACTGAATATATCTTTTTATTATATTAGACTTCCGTTTAAAGGTAACTATAAGACTATAGGCAAACATAATTTGTACGATCAGGGATCTTCTTTTCAGGGACTGTACGCTACCGCGATCTCAATCCTGTATATCTGTTCATTGAATTATATGTTAATATTGTATTTATTTGCTTTGGTTGTCATTAAACGTATATTTCTTTCCTACCTCCTCGATCCAGACAATGTGACAGGTTGAATTGAACTCCCTCGTTGCCCAAGATCAGTGCACGAGTGTGTTCATGGTAGCCTGACAATTTGTCTTAGTTGGATCTAGTGGACTTTGCACACTCTCATGAGATCAAAACATCCCCGGTAAACCTTTCACAATCATTTGCCTCTGTGGAGACGTGATTAAATTTTAAATCCTTAAATGCCACAACTGCGTAGTATCTGTATAGTATTTCGAATTTCGGTTGTCAGACAGGTGAATTTTCATTGATCGTTCATTGGTCGTTACTTGATAGGAACAGGCGCCTACGCATGCCATTAAGAGGCGGGTAATCTTGAGGTTTACGGCGAGTACGTCAGAACATTCCTTTGAATTAGATCTAGTTCAAATGAAGCAAATAGCAAAGAATATATAGTGATATCAACGCCCACTCCCCCTCCTCCCAGTGAGGGATTCTCAAAAGTTCTCAAAATTAGCATCCAAATATTAAAGCCATGGAACATGTAGACGTTGAAGGACTAACTCAAATGGTGGTCAGTTCCAATGTATCCATGACCATTTGCCCACAGAATTGAGCAAATACACGAACTTATAGTTTGATGACGTTCCAGCTTTCGACAAGTTTGGACTAACCACAAACAGTGATTGTCTACGATATGCCAACCATTCTGGTGAAGATGCATTTACTTCTGCAAGCACTCTAAAGTCGCATTCCAAAGCGTTTTTGCCGTGGCGTCGTTTCTAAAAGTGCCTACAATCAAAGGTTGGTTTTGATCGCAACCCCACCTGGGAATGGTCTCTTTTTCGTGTTTCGAGAACCTTCTCTTTTCGCTTTGCCAGGTCGTGCCTTTCACTACACTAGCTACTATACCGTAGAGGTATACATCATCTAGCGGAAATAACGGGGTGACCAGGGCTGCCTGGTATAATGATTTAGTTAAATTCATGGACATGAAAACTGCATAACCGAAGCAAAATGGCATTGGATAAAATACCAATCCTTTAAAGTAATCATCCGGAATCTCAGAACCAGGCTTTTTGGCTCTCCATGCTGTTCTATACCTAAATATCTCATTTGACGATCCAACATCACAGATTATCTGTTTCGGTGAACTCTCTAAGCTATTGAAAAATAACTCCCTCACTTTGAAAATATCCACAAATACATCATCGTCGACTTTGACGACAACCTGGGCATTGGGACAATAATTCGATAGCCATCGGAGACCCATGATGTTTTTAAATGTCAAATTTCTATGAGTATCAAGGAAACTTCCCTGGATTATGTCCCCATAGATATCATTCTCCATCATTAATCCGTAATCTGACAGTGTATCGTTAATTTGCCCCACTAGAAAAATGATTCTTGATTGTAAGCCTTGGATGAGATTTCTCCTTCCCCATGTAGATCTGATACTCTGTCGTCTCTCCACATTTTTGACAGCTGAGTGGACAACCACAATATAAGCTACATGGTCCGTATCCTTACATATGTCAAAATTACCAATGATAAACTCCGTTTCTAGTGAGGAAGCTGTCTTCGTGTTCGGTGGGAACGCGTCATCAAAACTGGTCTTCTTGGATCTGAATATGATCGACTTCAGTACAACTTCAGTATTCCTCTTCTTCAGCTGATGTACGATCGGTTGAAATTTGTCTTCGTAATTCCACCGGTTTGTCAACTGTGTCGGTGACTCGCCAATATCACACACTTTCACCTGTGTTATAACACGAGTCATGAAGACACCAAGATTGGCAAAAACTACGCACACAGCAATCGTAATAATTATCCCGCAGAAGCGTCGTCGTTTTCCAAAATAGAGTTTAATTGCCGGCATTGTCCTTGATATACGTACGCAGAAAGATGATCACCTGCAATTGCAAAACGGAACAGCACGTCAGCACATTGTACACTGAAAAAAGAAATTCCTTAAAAATTTAAGGAACATTACCAGACTATTACACCTGCGGAATATTCCTCAACATAACTAAGGAATATTCCTTACCATGTTAATTAATTTTCTTAATATGCTACGGAATATTCCTTATTGAATTTTAAGGAATATTCCGTTGGGGTAATGGTCGGAGAATATTCCTTAAATTTTAAGGATTTATTTTTCAGTGTATTTTTTTCATCGATTGGGTGAAACGAAAACCAACCCCTCCCCCCCCCCACATACACGGTCAGAATTTGTGTTGAGACTTTGTTAAGATTTGAACAAGACTGGAACGTTGAATATTCTCATTGGAATAATGTACAGACGTCAGAAGTCCCACGCACTTAGTCTAACTGTTATAAGTTAATAAAAAATGTATATATATCTATTGCTACAACCTGTACGTGTATTTCATTCAGTCTTACGAAGTAGGGAATTCGACGGAAACCGTCCATTGTAGATGGATCAATAGATGCTCTCTGGTCTTCTTTGTATTTCTGAGCAAATTTCTGAGATATTTACAGGAACGATTTTCTCTTGCAACAAAAATATAAGACATCAAATCAAACCTCTCTGTGTGAAAATATAATTTTAGTTTGAAAAATGTATATGTATGCCTGTGCCAGGTTTCTAAATTGTTCCTATAAAGCTCTAATATATCCATTAGTAGTATATAGCATTGATTAACCCTCACATTGACCTCTCGACCTCGGCCAAACCACTTTTAGTCGGTAGGGGTCAAAGGTCAATGAGTGCACTTGAGAATACAGCGAAGAGATAAGGCCTTATTGACCTTTGATCAACCTTGCACCCCTACCGACTAAAAGTGGTTTGGCCGAGGTCGAGAGGTCAATTAGGTGATTCCTCCGCGGTGATGCGGTTTGGCGGTGATGCGGTTTGCTGCGTGAACTGTGAACATGATAGGACATGTACTGACCTGTCTGTGGGGTTTTTCCCTACAATGTCGTTCACCTTCGTGTTTTTTCGGTGAGGTCCGATGGGTACGTCCGTGTCTTTTCGGTGAGGTCCGTGGGAACATGATAGGCCATGTACTGACCTGTCTGTGGGGTTTTTCCCCGCCAGAATTTCGCTGTCGTCTGCTTGGGGTTGTCACGTGCCGAACACCTGGCTCCCCGAATTGCAACAATGTTGCACGTTCGCTACAATGTTGCGGCGACCGTGAACACCTGGTCTGGCGTCTGCGTGAGTGAGCTCACGTGCCGAACACCTGGCTCCCCGAGATCAAGGCATGTCCAGACTTGTTCTGGGTTGTGCAGTTCTGCCATGCAGACGACGGGAACTAGGAATGCATATTAAATCTATATTACCATTTATGGGATGCATGTACTGACTTGTATGTAGGGGTTTTCCATCACGGGGAGATCACGTGATAGTTCAAGGTCATATTGAATGATAGGAATGCGAAGAGACACGGAGGTGGCCGAAGAGACACGGAGGTGCCCGAAGATGTCACGGAGGTGCCCATTTTGCAAGTAATGGGTGGGTGTATGTAAAATGAGGATTTGTCTCGAAAATATAAAAAGCGGAACACGGACACTACCTCTAAAATAGGGGGAAACCCCTATCAACTCTATCCCAAAGGGCTAATATCGGTCCCTGGCTTATCGGGTTCTGCCTGGAGTGGGTGTATGTAAAATTAGGATTTGTCCCGAAAATATAAAAAGCGGAACACGGACTTTATCCCTAAACGAGGGGAAAACACCTATCAACCCTATCCAAAAGGGGTCATATCGGTCCCCGGGCTTATCGGGGCCTGGGTGCATGGGTGGGTGCATGTAAAATCAGGATTTTCCATGAAAATATAAAAAACGGAACACGGACTTTACCCCTAAACTAGGGGAAAACCCCTATCAAGGGCGTACTTGTAGCAACGACGGCCAACGCCAAGCTTAACGCTTCAACGCCCTGGTGAAATAGCTAAGAAGTTCTGATTTTCTAGATATTCCATGGAATTATCACTAATTCTTCGAAATGCAGTGACGCCCGTCAACGCTCGTAGTTACGCTTTAACGCTCTAACATAACGCCTTGACGCCATGATATAGACCGGAGAGAGAACACCAACAACAACAAGGATGACGCTTGAGAGAACAACAACAACAACAAGTTTTTTTTCATATAGTTTATTTTCCCCAATGTTACATCATACCCATGCTGGGGGAGCCGCGTTGGGTATGTTTACAACTCAAAGACTCTTGCCCAATCAGAGGCCACCATTTGCTATTCGTTCCTGTCCGTTAGATGTATTCTTGTCCAATCAGAAGTCGCGATTTCAGAAAGTTCCATGTTTGCTCGGTGTGACCTAAGCGTCGTCGGGCAGGCCTGGATATTCTTCGGGCAGCATGTCCTGAAACAGTTGTTTGCGCATTCTGATCGCATTTTCCAGGGCCTCGGTGGGTGGTAGCCCCATAGCCTCTTCCAAGTGACGATTGGTCTTCATGATGGACCTGTGCGTGGGGTCGCCTTTCATTTCAAGCGGTAGTAAGGTATACTGTTCATAGATCGCCATGGCTGTTTTCCTTATGCGGGGGCGCATTTGGGTGTACGCCTGTTGTAAATTATCCTCTCCGGCGTCCTCGATCGCTGCAGCGCAATTTTTATCCGGTATTGTTAGCGCGCGCAGGGGTCAAAGGTCAGTTCCGGTCACGTGAACGGAAGCGGAAGTGACCTCACAGAGGTCATATGCAAATGTCACTTCCGAGCTCTGAGCTCCACAGGCTTTGAGCTCCAAGAGCTCCGATCCAAGAGCTCTGCCACACGGGAGGTCCCACCACCACCGGGCGTTGACGCCCGTCAAGGCCCGGTGGTGGCGGTGGTGGTAGTGGTGGTGGTGGAATGTGGTGCTGTGTGTGTATGTGTGTGGTAGTAGTGTGTGGTGGTGGTGTTGGTGGTGGTGTCTGTACATATAAGAATGAACGTGTGTCCCTCATCAGTCCTTATGTATTGATCGACAGATCAACATGTCGTGTACGTGTACGTTCTGTCAGAGAACCTTCTCTCGTCGCGATAGTATGCTCAGGCACATTCAAGGCAAACACAACCAAGAGACATCGCCGAGTCCCGCTATAGGTCCAACAAGTGCAGTAGAGCATCCCTATACGATGACGGTGAGCGACCCTACGGCATGTGGAAAGACATCCTGGGTGATGAAGTTCTTAGAGGAAGGTGTGGCAACCCCAGCTCCGACACGTGTTGTTTGGTGTTATAGCCAATGGCAGCCCGCCTACGAAACTACGCGATTACAGAATGTGAGTTTCGTCCCAGGGATTCCTCACGACATAGACGAACCGTATTACTTTGACCCCGAGCAAACCAACGTGGTAGTGCTCGATGATCTGATGAGTGCGGCCAAGGACAATTCACACGTTGCCGACTTGTTTACTAAAGGATCCCATCATAGGAATCTGTCCGTCATCTATTTGACCCAGAATCTCTTTCCTCAAGGGAAGGCGTCCAGAGATATTGCATTGAACTGCCAATACTTTGTGTTGTTCTCCAATCCCATTGACAGAGCACAAATCCGTGTGTTTGGTAGTCGAATTTATCCTCAGAACATCGACCATTTCATGCAGGCGTTTCAAGGGGCAACAAGTCGTCCGTACGGCTACCTATCCGTAGATTTAAAAGCCCATTCCCCCGAAGATCGCCGGCTGACGACCCACCTGCTACCCGGCGAGGGATCACCACAACGTCATATACCCCGACACCATCCACCGAGTCCACAGCTGGTAGAGCAGCGGCAGCAACCCACCCCCATACAGCAGGGCCCCTTCATACCATCAGTCCCGGAATATCACCCAACCGTGAAGGACCAACTCAAACCCGTACAAGGGAATGAACATAATGTGAACTCGAGGCTATGGAAGGATTTGTTCAAAGAAAGTATGAACGCCGAGATGGGCAAGACGTTGAGGGTCACAGAAAACAAGTTTCAACGCAAAGGGTATTCGAAAGAGGAAGCCGCCATTTTAGCCCATAACAGATTGGCACCCAGACTACGACGGGCTTTACGTCAGCGGTATGTCGACCTCGTGACCCATATGAAATTGTTGGATAAGGACCCATTCCATATAGAAATTGAAAGAACAGCGTCGATGTTGAAAACCTCGGGCATGAACTGGAAAGCGGCGTGTGTCAGAGCAATAGCACAAAAGAAACATTTGTTCGAACGCATCATTAAACGACGTTAAAGCGTTAAGACAGTGTGTTAAGGCGTTCAGACGGGCGTTAAGGCGTAACGACGGGCGTTGACGGGCGTCACTGCATTTCGATGAATTGGTGTCAATTCCATGGAAATCAGAGCTTCTGAGCTAATTCACCAGGGCGTTGAAGCGTTAAGCTAAGCGTTGGTGGGCGTTACTGTCTATAAAAGCAAGCGTATTTCCAAAAACACGCACAGTCGACGTTCAACCGTCAACATGGCTTATACTTGCTCTGAGTGTGAACGCACGTTCATCAGACATTACGATATGATGCGACACCAGAAAAATATACATGGGATTGAAGACTCTGAGGAGTCCGTTGAGGCGGATGCTGATACAGAGACTGCTGAGAGTGTATCGACTGATACCGAAACAGAAATTGCTGAGAGTCTATCTAGTGATACGGAGAGCTTGACCTCGGATAGTCAGACTACGTCCATGGAAAGTGAGGCAGAACCTACCTTCTGGGATCGTACTGTGACAGCAGCTATCAATACTTACGCTGCAGCGATCGAGGACGCCGGAGAGGATAATTTACAACAGGCGTACACCCAAATGCGCCCCCGCATAAGGAAAACAGCCATGGCGATCTATGAACAGTATACCTTACTACCGCTTGAAATGAAAGGTGACCCCACGCACAGGTCCATCATGAAGACCAAGCGTCACTTGGAAGAGGCTATGGGGCTACCACCCACCCAGGCCCTGGAAAATGCGATCAGAATGCGCAAACAACTGTTTCAGGACATGCTGCCCGAAGAATATCCAGGCCTGCCCGACGACGCTTAGGTCACACCGAGCAAACATGGAACTTTCTGAAATCGCGACTTCTGATTGGACAAGAATACATCTAACGGACAGGAACGAATAGGACAGATGCAAATGGTGGCCTCTGATTGGGCAAGAGTTGTAAACATACCCAACGCGGCTCCCCCAGCGTGGGTATGATGTAACATTGGGGAAAATAAACTACATGAAAAAAAACTTGTTGTTGTTGTTGTTCTCTCAAGTGTCATCCTTGTTGTTGTTGTTGTTCTCTTTCCGGTCTATATCATGGCGTCAAGGCGTTATGTTAGAGCGTTAAGGCGTAACTACGAGCGTTGACGGGCGTCACTGCATTTCGAAGAATTAGTGATAATTCCATGGAATATCTAGAAAATCAGAACTTCTGAGCTATTTCACCAGGGCGTTGAAGCGCTAGGCTTGGCGTTGGCGGTCGCTGCTACAAGTACGCCCTTGGTAGGGGGTTTCCCCTAGTTTAGGGGTAAAGTCCGTGTTCCGTTTTTTTATATTTTCAGGGAAAATCCTGATTTTACATGCACCCACCCATGCACCCAGGCCACGATAAGCCTGGGGACCGATATGACCCCTTTTGGATAGGGTTGATAGGTGTTTTCCCCTAGATTAGGGATAAAGTCCGTGTTCCGCTTTTTATATTTTCGGGGCAAATCCTAATTTTACATACACCCACTTCCCCACTCTCGCAGCAGGCCCCGATAAGCCAGGGACCGATATTAGCCCTTTGGGATAGGGTTGATAGGAGTTTTTCCCTATTTTAGCGGTAAAGTCCGTGTTCCGCTTTTTATATTTTCGGCACAAATCCTAATTTTACATACACCCGCTCCAGGCAGAATCCGATAAGCCAGGGGCCGATATTAGCCCTTTGGAATAGAGTTGATAGGGGTTTTCCCCTATTTTAGAGGTAAAGTCCGTGTTCCGCTTTTTATATTTTCGAGACAAATCCTCATTTTACATACACCCACCCATGACTTGCAAAATGGACACCTCCGTGACATCTTCGGTCACCTCCGTGACATCTTCGGGCACCTCCGTGTCTCTTCGGCCACCTCCGTGTCTCTTCGCATTCCTATCATTCAATATGACCTTGAACTATCACGTGATCTCCCCGTGATGGAAAAACCCCAAGTACAAGTCAGTACATGCATTCCATAAATGGTAATATAGATTTAATATGCATTCCTAGTACCCGTCCTCTGCATGGCAGAACGGCACAACCCAGAACAAGTCTGGACATGCCTTGATCTCGGGGAGCCAGGTGTTCGGCACGTGAGCTCACTCACGCAGACGCCAGACCAGGTGTTCACGGTCGCCGCAACATTGTAGCGAACGTGCAACATTGTTGCAATTCGGGGAGCCAGGTGTTGGGCACGTGACAACCCCAAGCAGACGACAGCGAAATTCTGGCGGGGAAAAACCCCACAGACAGGTCAGTACATGGCCTATCATGTTCCCACGGACCTCACCGAAAAGACACGGACGTACCCATCGGACCTCACCGAAAAAACACGATGGTGAACGAAATTGTAGGGAAACACCCCACAGACAGGTCAGTACATGTCCTATCATGTTCACAGTTCACGCAGCAGACCGCATCACCGCCAAACCGCATCACCGCGGAGGAATCACCTAATTGACCTCTCGACCTCGGCCAAACCACTTTTAGTCGGTAGGGGTGCAAGGTTGGTCAAAGGTCAATAAGGCCTTATCTCTTCGCTGTATTCTCAAGTGCACTCATTGACCTTTGACCCCTACCGACTAAAAGTGGTTTGGCCGAGGTCGAGAGGTAAATGTGAGGGTTAATCAGTGCTATATACTACTTCCATTGTTTACCTATGAGTTACACCGTCTAAACAACCTGATTTTTTGTACTTATCCCCATAAAACAAGTAATTATGAAAACCTACAATTTTGAACCAAATAGTTTTTACTATGGTCTAATTGCTTGAGTAAACATTTTATGATCAAATGTAGGGGCAGGGTCCCCAGACAGTGTGTCTCTTTCCTGCTGATTAGGCAACACTAGAAATGTTTTGCATGTTTAGAAGATAAATGTTGTTACTACTTGCCGGACAATGACTTACTAAGCATCTACTTAAGAGTCAAAACAAACAATACTGATCTCAACAGACCACATACAGACATGGATGTTCAGATTATTCTAAAGTAAACATATGACATAAGGTAGTCACCTTAAAAACACATCTTTCCAACAGTTGAGGTACATGTAGTTATCATTGTTTTTTTGTGTTTTTTTTTTGCAAGCCACTTTCCCACATCTTGCTGTTTTTTTAAGGGTATAATACCAGTGCTTTACCATTAGAAATTCAGACTTGTTTCAGGCTACTGAGGAAGGAAAACCCACCCGAAAAGCTTCTAGCCACTGACGGTGTAACATTTGGCCATTTTCATTTTTTTCTTTGTATCATACATGTATTACTAATCAATCTTTGTTTCAGTTTCATTTGATTATATTTGTGTGTAATTTGTTGATCTATCTATTATTTTCATTATCTAGATTTTTTCTTCCAGTAATTGTCTTATAGGAAATTTATATTATCATAACATATTTTATATTTATTATAAAGCTTATACATGCATCTATCAAAGTTAACATGCAGCATAATTTAACTAGCTTTTCCATTTTTCCCATACTTCTGATATCCACAGTACATAATTATTCCTCTATACCAAAATTTAACTGAATTGCCATTTGTCCTAATTCTTTCTTCCCTTTCAGTTTCCAAAAAAATATTTGTTTTTCATCAAAATTACAAGTTCATATCTCATTTTTCGAAATTTTATAAACCATTTATAGAGACAAAAATTATATTAGAACAAAATTATGGCCAGGAAAAATGGCTCTACAAACAAAAGACGGAATTTTCGTCAACAAACCTAGCCTACTGATACCCGCGAACTCTTACATGCCAAATCGTTCGACCCCCAAAAACGCTTCCAACCAGACTTTTTCGGCTTTCTCTGGCCAGGTTAAAGCGCTGTATCAGGTACTTCAGTGCCTGCATCATATTGGCATCATAGAGGAGCATTTGTTAAATGACTCCCTTCCAAATTCCTTGATACGTAGGGTTGAAGATATGAACAATTTCTTTAAGCCAGCTCAACGAACTCCTGACTTTGACTTTAGCATAGGACTGATCAATCAAAATTGGGCAAGAAAGGTCTTATGGAGCTGGTTGGACATTACAAAAGTTGCTTAACAAAATTGAAGTCACAGGTTATTTTGGCCAAATCTTCAAAAACCTGGACTTCGACCGTGCATTTTCTAATGCCTTAAAATGGGGAAACGAAAACTACAAATCCAAATTGACAGACAACACTATTTCGGCCTTTCGAAAATTTGTTTCGAATCTGAATCCCCCCATGGTATCGGAGAATAGTTCGGGTAGTAGTAACCAGTCTACTACCACTCCTCCGATATCTCGGCAAAATACTCGAGCATGGTCACAATCTCCTCTGCCCTCTACTTCGCGTGGAAATTTGGAAACGCCAGCTCTCCCGCCCATGACCCAAATATCAAACCCGAAGTAGTTATTCATGACTCTTCTGTGGACTTTTTGGACCTAACAGTTTTTAAGGGACCTGGTTTCCAGAACACTGGATATGTAGATTATACGGTCTTTTTTAAACCTAGCCTACTGATACCCGCGAACTCTTACATGCCAAATCTTTTCACCCTACCCATATATTTAAGGGCATAGTCAAATCTCAAATCATTCGATTCCATAGAAATTCGAGCGATATACGGTCTTTTCACCACTCATGTGCGATCCTGTTTCGGGCATTGAAACCTAGAGGCTATTCTGCCCGGTTTTTACGGCATATTAAATCTGAAACACTTCGCCAAATCACAAACTGCCAGATAAATGACGTTCGTGAGTCAGAACCTGTAAGGATAAAACATAAACGCCCTAATCATGGCAATGGTAAGACCTCCAAATGTCTAACTTCAGTGTAAACTGGACGAAGTAATTGCTACACAATCCACTTCCAAAAGCGAACAGACCAAAAATGAATACAAGCTTAAGGATCAACTAAACTGTGACACGGAGAAAGTAATTTATTTAATTACATGTACGTGCCGAAAATGCCTGAAACAGTATGTGGGCGAAACTAAGAATCAACTTCGATATCGTGCCAACAGACATATATCAGACATCAGATTAGATAAGAAAGGCCCGGTCAATGAGCATTTTAATCTACCGGAACATTCATTTCAGCACCATTTTCAAATTATGCCAATAGAAAGAATTCCTACATTTCCAACACAGGAAGAAACTGACAATCAACGCGCACTTCGTGAATCCTTTTGGATCAAAACACTTCAAACGCGGCAACCCTTTGGTATGAACATAGACACAGGTAAAGCTGCTAACAAAGAGTTTATTCCCTTCGTTCTCCAATATAGCCGTAGGAATGTTGAAGCGGCCCGTATACTGAACGAAGAATACGAAACACTCCAAACAAAACTCTGATTGCCATTTAATCCGAGACCTATCATAGCGTACTCAAAAAATCGGAGCTAACGCGATTTATTGGTAAGGAGTAAACTTCATTCTATATCGTGATCATTATCAAGTGAAATTCTACATGGCATAAGCTAATATATAGCGGCCCTATTTGAACTCTATACGAAACTTGTCTCTAGGAACATTTTTAAGATAAGAGATTTATAAATCCCTGTGCCCGTGCCTTTCACTTTTGAAAAATGTATATGTATGCCTGTGCCAGGTTTCTAAATTGTTCCTATAAAGTTCTAATTTATCCATTGTTTACCTATGAGTTACACCGTCTAAACAACCTGAATTTTTTTGTATTGTACTTATCCCCCTAAAACAAGTAGTTATGAAATCCTACAATTTTGAACCAAATAGTTTTTACTATGGTCTAATTGCATGAGTAAACATTTTATGATAAAATCTAGGGGCAGGGTCCCCAGACAGTGTGTCTCTTTCCTGCTGATTAGGCAACACTAGAAATGTTATGCAGGTTTAGAAGATAAATGTTGTTACTTCTTGCCGGACAATGACTTACGAAGCACCTACTTAAGAGTCAAAACAAACAATACTGATCTCAACAGACCACATACAGACATGGCTGGCAAGAGCCTAACCATGCCAACTGGTTAGTATTCAAACATTTAAAAACAATGATTAAACACACAGGATACAACTATGGATGTTCAGATTATTTTAAAGTAAACATATGACATAGGTAGTCATCTTAAAAACACATCTTTCCAACAGTTGAGGTAGTTATCATTGTTTTTTGTGTTTTTTTTTGCAAGCCGCTTTCCCACATCTTGCTGCTTTTTGGGGGTATAAAACCAGTGCTTTACCATTAGAAATTCAGACTTGTTTCAGGCTACTGAGAAAGGAAAACCCATCCGAAAAGCTTCTAGCCACTGACGTTGTAACATTTGGCCATTTTCATTTTTTCTTTTGTATCATACATGTATTACTAATCAATCTTTGTTTCAGTTTCATTTGATTATATTTGCGTGTAATTTATTGATCTATCTATTATTTTCATTATCTAGATTTTTTCTTCCAGTAATTGTCTTATAGGAAATTTATATTATCATAACATATTTTATATTTATTATAAAGCTTATATCTATCAAAGTTAACGTGCAGCATAATTTAACTAGCTTTTCCTATATTACTTACATATATCCACAGTACATAATTATTCTCTATACCAAAATTTAACTGAATTGCCATTTGTCCTAATTCTTTCTTCCCTTTCAGTTTCAAAAACAAATGTTTGTTTTTCATCAAAATTACAAGTTCATATCTCATTTTTCGAAATTTTATAAACCATTTATAGAGACAAAAATTATATTAGAACAAAATTATGGCCAGGAAAAACGGCTCTAGAAACAAAAGACGAAATTTCGTCAACCTCCGTCTCAACGTTCGGCCCCAAAAAACGCTTCCAACCAGACTTTTTCGGCTTTCTCTGGCCTGGTTAAAGCGCTGTATCAGGTACTTCAGTGCCTGCATCATATTGGCATCATAGAGGAGCATTTGGTAAATGACTCCTTTCCAAATTCCTTGATACGTAGGGTTGAGGACATGAACAATTTCTTTAAGCCACCTCAACGAACTCCTGACTTTGACTTTAGCATATAGGACTGATCAATCAAAATTGGGCAAAGAAAAGTCTTATGGAGCTGGTTGGACATTACAAAAGTTGCTTAACAAAATTGAAGTCACAGGTTATTTTGGCCAAATCTTCAAAAACCTGGACTTCGACCGTGCATTTTCTAATGCCTTAAAATGGGGAAACGAAAACTACAAATCCAAATTGACAGACAACACTATTTCGGCCTTTCGGAAATTTGTTTCGAATCTGAATCCCCCTATGCTATCGGAGAATCGTTCGGGTAGTAACCAGTCTAACTACTACTCCTCCGATATCTCGGTCAAATACTCGAGCACGGTCACAATTCCTCTGCCCTCTACTTCGCGTGGAAATTTGGAAACGCCAGCTCCCCCGCCCAGGGAGGTTGGTACTTCTAATACCCATGCTAGTAACCCTCCTGTTCGCCGACCCCCGCCTAACCATTCTTCATCTGTTGTATCTTCTCGACCTACTCTTGTATCCCCACGTACCACTCCTAGACCTATCAACCCTACTCCTTGTCCTTCTAGTCCGGTGGCTTAAGGCCAGATTTTCACTTTATCGTGACAGAGTGGAATAAAGCACCAAATTTGGCACACGTGTCGTCAGAGGCACCGAGAACAATATCAGAAGGGGTGCCCCCGATTTCGAGGCCCAGGAGGCAATATGTGGCCCATTAGGGGCCCGGGGTTATTTTGGGCCTATAAATGGCAATTTTTATCCGAACGATTTTGAAAACATCATATATTCGCCATCCTTCGGGGTAAGAATCTGAAAATTTCCACATTAATAGTTTTGGCAAAGGTCTAGCGAGGAATGCAAAATAATCCAAGATGGCCGCCATAATGACGTTACAGCTACGTCAGAACCAAAATATGGTCAATTTTTGACGAATTTTCGATCCGAAATTTTGAATTATTTTTTTTCTTTTTTTTTCTTGATGTTAAATATAAAGTAAATATTAGAAAATAATCATATATAACTGACTCAGATGGCACGGCAGCCCCTGGCTAACCTTTGCCAAACTAGGTCAAGTTGGACCAGATCCTTATATATGCAATAAAGTCGTTGGGGCTACCATGCATTGAAATCCGTGACTGGACAATGCATAGCTACCAAGTGAAATGTGTCATACTAATATAGCGTTAGACTTCCATCCACACATTTTTGAATATGTTATTCTGGATTTCTGCTGCTGAAGATGAAGTAGCGGTGCAAATGCGAAAACTATGGCCTATTAAAGAGGGCCAATGCCGATTTTACATGAGCTGAGAAATAGGCAGCTGAAACGGGTGCATCCTCTGGAAATTGGAACAGGGGCCCGGCCTCGGATGTGAAATATGTAACCGAAAATAAGCACGGGTTGCTTGAACTGAACAATATCTAATATTATCAGTATAAACGAATGAACTGGTTTATGGGATATGTTGTGTTTGAAGTTGCGGATGATAATAATGTGCATGCTTTGTAACGGGCCAGATTGATCAGAGAAAGAGACATCGTTGTATTAAAGAACATTGCTATTGCAGTCTCGTTCTGAACGATCTGTCAATTCACTAACGTGTAAGAATGCATGAAATGCTACCAAGATCATTGCTCGTAAAAGAATTACATGGATACAATGTGGGGTATATAGCATAAAATATCTTATGGAGGATATCCTTAGTTATGGGCAATCTGGTATCCGGTCGTGTACTTTTGACATGACAGTAAGTAGGTTTTTGGCAAGGAATAACTGCGCAGGATCGTGTACTGCAGCCAAATTGTGCGATAGCTGATACGAATGTATAAGTTGTGGCGGGTGCATACTTGTTGAAATGCAAGAATGCTTTGAAGAAAACCAACTGTGACGATGAGATGAGGAATATCTTACTGGCACACTGGCCAATGTTATTGAAGAAATCTCTACTTGTCATGCGTGCTTGTATACTTTCAAGGAAGATTCCGCAAGGGACGCGGCGTCAGGAGAACAACAGAAAGGGTACTGGGTGCGACGAGCGATTCAGCTTAGGGGCTAGAGACAGCGCTTCCTGAAATTGTAACCCCGAGAGTTTGTTAGGAATAAGATTGTTCGGAAATATGTTTTGATCTGAACAGAATGTCATTTCGAAGGCAGGCAACTACTAAATGACGCACTAATTTCAACCACCGCCATATTATCACAAAGAAAGAGACGTTATGATTTGCCAGTTTATGACCCTAAATTTCCACGGCAAGGACTGCTTGACAGTGATATGGGTAAGATGTTCTGGTCATTCTTGGTCTCTTCACGAAAACAGCCGCCAAATCCAAGGTACCGGCAGCGTCGAAATTGGATACCCAATTTGGAGAAAGAAAATTAATTTTCCGTTGAAAGACTCCAGGAATACAAGCCAGGTATTAACATAGGCTCTAGCTTTATTCAAGCGAATGTGATGGTGAGCCTGTGATACAACTTTTGTTAAATTATATCAGGCAGCGGAGAAATGCCCTGCCGGGTACGACGACTTCACGGGCAAAATTGTGCGAGCCAATGGGAGGCTGCAGTTCCACAAGTGTTATCTTTTTGCGGTGCGAGAATTCACCCAGCATGCTTTTCATGTCGTCTTCTGGAAATGATGCTTTCATACTTCTGGAGTCCAGATGAATCCCATGGCATAGTAATTGATGGGTAGTAGGTCTTAGCATGTTTGATTGGAATGCCCAAATACTCACACAAGTAATTGAAGGTGTTGAGAGCTATAGTACAGTGGCTAGCGCCATTTGCCCCGACGAACACGAAGTCGTCCAGTATGTGGATGACCTCTGATATGCCGAATTTTGTAGCCATAACCGATTGCAGAGAATGACTTGAGCTCTTTAATATCTTACAGGATGTAGAGCATCCCATCGAGAGGCACCGATACATAAATGCGGAAGGTATCATCTAAATAGATTTTTGCCATCAAGCGTTAGTAGCCATGTTTCTGAACTAGTGCAATCGAGAGATTTGGTTTGATGTCACACTCAAGGTTATTTCAACCATATGGCGACAGCCAGTTTTAATCATGGAGGAAGCTGGAACACCGGAAGAGAACCAACTCCGGCCCGTCGGCAAGTAACTGGCAAACTTTCACACATGCATCAGCAAGGCTCGAATCCGTGCCGGTTCATCAGAGATCCCGGCCACCAAGAGCCCCTAAAAGTATTAGGTTTCTTTCTGGGGACTAAGCCTAATTTTTAGCAAACCTTATTGTCAAAAGGAGGAGTTTAGAAGGGACCAGCAACTCGACCTTTCGACAACTCTTTGTCTAATTTAGCTTCTACGATAGCAGGGTTTTGCATAGCAGATAAACGATTACGCGAGACAGTAAAGGCGTTTTTTCTCGAGTGTCAAATATCAAAACCGTTTGTGAAACCTGAAAGTAAATCTATCTCAGGGTAGTTACTTAGCACAGTTTTAGCCTGATTCCAACTGGTTTTGGAAGAGTAACTCCCTTTGCCGCTGGATTTACACACGCTAATGTACATGTAAGGGGCCGGGAAGAATCCAATTGGCAACAATTGATGTAGTTCACAACCGTGGCCTGTACGATAACCTGAAGTTTCTTCCCTTGAAACAGATTTGTTTTCAGTACCGATAATCAGCATTGAGGATGGGGCGCTGATGGCCATATTGGATATCTATAGAAAAGAAAATAGCCAATAACCTTCATGCGTGCTTTATCGAGTCAATCATAACAGAGCTACATGTACAGAAACCTCTCAATGGATTTATAAATATATATGATATACATTAGCATATATACAAACACACATACATGTGTATAGCAATAATACCATTATTGGTGACTCTCTGGCGGCCATATTGGATCTTCAACGGGTAATAAAGTTTCCAATTATAGTTATTATTTTCTTCTTGTGTCAATCAGGCTCGTAGAAAACCAATCCTGTGTAAAAAGGCGGTTCAAGCTGTCAAATAGTCGCCAACAGGAGGCTGCTGTATGTATTATGGCGGCCATATTGGATTTATGCAAATTAAGGGCCTTCCACTTCCTGTAGAAATGGGCACCCCTTCTGAGATCATTCCTTATACCCAAATGAGCCTCGCTGCAAAATATGGCGCTTTATTCCAGTCAGTCACGATCTTGACCTTAAGCCACCGGACTATTCCACTAATACCTATGCTGACGCTGCAATGTCTCCTCCGTAAAACGATATGCGCTCATCATATCGTCAAAATTCGAACCCGAAATTCTGGCCATTTAGGCACGAAACTCAAAACAAAAGGGAATGGCGCCTCCCAGCAGTTACCAAAAAGGTTCTGCTTTTCGGCTCATCAAATCTTTCACGTATTAATTCGGACCCCCATCCTGATGTGCAAGTAGAGTGCTATCCTGGCGCTAAGTTTCAACATTTCACACAGATTTTGGACCGCTACAACGGGCCTTCTCAACCCGACAAAATTCTCTTGAATATTGGTGTAAATAACAAAGCAGAAGATCCTTCAAAAGCCAGAAGTAATATGAGCAATATGTTGAGCTGTTTGAGACGTAAAGGACCTGGTACGTTAAGGTGGACAAACCGCCCCAGGTGGGGTACGATTGTAGATGAACAATGAAACTTAAAATATGAGATTCTCGTCTCAATTAGCATAAACTATGACATTTTTTAGAACTCTATTTGAAATATTGGGAGCATGAGTGTCATGGTTTTTCAACAAGAGCTCTCCAAAGTGGTAGGTTTGTGTGAAATTGACAGTTTTGGGTTGATATTTACAGGGACGATTTTCTCTTGCAACAAAAATATAAGACATCAAACCAAAAACCAATGTGTGTTCTTTCACATAATCAAACGTCTCTGTGTGAAAATATAATTTTAGTTTGATGTGTAATATAATTTTAGTTTGAGGTGTAATATAATTTTAGTTTGAGGTGTAATATAATTTTATTTTGAGGTGTAATATTTTTTCTACAAGAGAAAATCCTCCCAATAAATGCCTCAAACCTATTCAAAAGGTTTCTCAGGGAAATATTTCAGCCGACCACTATCAGCGATATACCGAATGTGTCGGACTCCCTCAGAATGTATGAACTACTGATCCAGGAGTTGTACGACCAAATTTCTTTCCATCTGATGCTAGATGCCTAAAAAACTAGACTCCCATGCTGAAGAACTATTTGCAAGCGGAAGCTTGCCGTGTTGACAAGGGTTCATTTGATGACTTCACAGTTCATACTTATCACCGATATATCCTGATCTATCTCGGCATCCTTAAAACTGATGCCCGCTTTTCTCTTGCAGGGAACTAGCCTAGGTTAAAATATACATTTACTTTGATTTTTTTTTGTGCTAATGCTTTTATATGAATTAGGTTTTTGGATTATAGACGCGGAAATTCTTTAACGGTCTACAGTCGAATATTAACTGATGCTTGTATATCAAAGTCAGAATCCACCAAGCTTTTTTTCAGTTCTTGGGTTTGTTTGATTTCCTTATTAGTATAATCTACGATAAATTTGGACCCACTGTATACACAGAGCAGATGAGTATCCCAATGGGCACTAATTATGCACCCTGTATTGGCAGACCTATTTGGATATCTTATGAGTACGACTGTTTGCATATCTTATGAATACGATAATATGAAAAGATGAGAGAAAACGATCTGTTCAACCCCCATTCATTTAATTCATCAAACGCTATACAGACGATCTTCTCATTTACGATAATCACTATTTTGGTGTAGCCGTAAAGCATATATGTCCACTTTCACTCGATTTGAAAGAATTGACAACCCAATTGGAACGTCATATTTAGACCTAAATCTCTATGAAGATGACAATTGCATTGTCCTACAAACGGCTACGACAGAAATGATGATAATAATATCGACATTACTGATTATTCCTTCATCGACAGTAGGATCAGCATATGGTGTATGTATATCTCACCAAATAGCATTTGCTTGATCCTGTGAAAAAGAGACGACAATAATCATAATATACATAACATAGTATCCTGCAACAGAGAAGCTGTCAACAGTTTTCAATAATGCTGTTGTCCTATACATAGTGTCTCCGGGGGACACTCCAGTCCAAGGTCGATGACGTTACAAAGGACATTTTGTCCTGTAGCATTATACCGATTTGTTTTTCTTTCAAAATGTTTTGTGGACGGAGAATCTTTTTGTGGGGCAAAGCAACGCGTTTTTTTGCGATTTGGAGCAACACACTTGATGAAACAAGGAGGACGGAAAATCCACCAGTAATAGTGTTCCGTGTGCGGGAGCAAGGTGGAGAAGTTGGGCTGATGGCGTCACTGTGAGACACGTGGAGCTCCGAGTATCCGAACAGGTACACACATTTGCCCGACGAAATCTGCAGTTGGACTTTGGTCAGGTGACATACATCTTGACTTTGTCGCCAGTGTCGACGATGATCGAGGTCATTTACGGATAACCTTTGTCTCGAGATGCCATCGCGCGCATGCGCACTCGTTTGCATTGCGTATTTTGGCCAAGTGTCGTGCAGTGTATCCAATGGAAACTCTGGGTGAGTGAGTGAGTGAATAGAATTTAACGTCGCTTTCAACAATATTTCAGCTATATTGCGACGAATGAATGAAAACTCTGTACAGACATATAGAGTTGTTTTCATGACATTAGTCTCACACAGACTTTGACGTATTTGATGTCACATTCCTGTGACCGGAAATGACCTTTGTCACAGCGCAAAAATGTTGCTGGTCAATACGCGGATTAAAATGCATTCTTCTCCTACCTCTGTGTTTAGTCTTGCACCTTGGGACGGTGTATAAAGATTTGACATATATAAGTACGAACCGCTCTCCCTCCGCCACGTGACAAGTTACGGTTGGAAATCGAGGGAGAATATATTCGATATCACGGCAGCATCAATCCAGCTCTGAATTATTTTCCCCTGCGTAAATTGTGCATTGCTGATGAACACTCACTGTGACACATACGCGTCATGTGTCATATGTGTAGCAGTGACAGACACTATTGTGTACTTTCTAAAATACACAAAATTCGATTTGTGTTTCGGTACACGGGTTTGGCACAAAAGTTGGACAACACCAAGAGGACATACATTCGCTGTGTATATCCTCAGTACTAATGATAGGAATTGGGGGCGGGGGGGGGGAGGGGAGGGGAGGATAATTCCGTGCGCCCTAACCAAACAGGGGTGTAAGCACATCATTTAAGATTTTTTAGATTCCGGTCAACTTCCTTCTCACATCGGGTAATTATGGCATTATTCGAACCGTACAAAAGAATTGATTAACAATAAATTAATTTAATATTCAATGGAAAATTAACCTGTAAAAGAAGTGTGCAATTGCGAGATATGTTTCGCCTGTCATAGAGAGTATGCAACTGAAATATGGATTATAGAGTTTAGCAGCGACTGGATGTCGACAGAAAGATATATACCAACAATGGTACGGTGTGTACATTGTCACGGGTATCAGTTGTGAAAAAAATCAGCAAACAAATCAGATAAAAATTGACGTCATCATGACGTCATCAAAATGATCTTTCGAACTGGGCTTTCCTTTTTGATTAAAGTGTGGCTTATATTTATAGAGATACATTTGTGACCCAAGGTGAGACATGATACAATTTATTTTCATAATAAATTTACAATTAATAAGTCATTTTACCCCGGTCTGTTAGGGTTAAACTGCCAATAATTTTCACATATTAGATTTCATGCCATGTGTTGCTAATGTACGTGAGGCAAAATATCAATCCATAACAATAGCCAGCCTATAGAATTCAATACAACCAATCTTAGTAAACGCCAGGGATATATAATTATTCTTAAAGTAAACTTGATAATCCTTTTATCATATTAGTTAATGCTTGCATGTATAAATAAGTACAGGTATCAAAACAAATAATCATTAATGAAGGTGTTGAGCTAAATTTCCCATTTGAGAAAAGGCAAAAAAGTCCCGACGGGGTTATAACCTGTACAATGTCGAGCTCAAATCCGCCATACTGGATGCGTCAGCACCATGGCCTCGACAGCCGCGAACACCGATTTGTAAAGGTGTCCAGTGCATGTGCATTATAGTGAGACAACTAGCACACTTGTCTTGTAAGGAGTGAGTGAGTGAGTAGAATTTAACGTCGTTTTCAACAATTTTTCAGCCATATCACGACGGTGCCTACATGTGCCTGGACTCGAGAGCGCCCTCAGTTCCTTTTACCCTGGACACTGATAAGCCCAGCTGTGAGCGGGGATATTTTCATATCCTGAAAGTCCTCGGTCGGATTCGAACCCACGCCAGACCAGCAGCCGAGATTACGGGCGTGTACTCTTTCACCATGGCCACACTCCCGCTCCCACTTGTCTTGTATGACACTTACAACCATCACTGTTGTAACGGCTTAGAATGTCCTACCCTATAAAATGGAGGGTAATACGGATTTATGCCCTAGGACACTCAAGCCCTTCATAGGACAGCCCTACTCGGAGATGAGGTTCCGGACCCTCATCTCCAGGTAAGAGTGTCCTATGGGCACTCCTATACAGGAGACAGTCTTAACCTCCACATCGGCAAGACATCATCATGTTCCAAAAGTATCAAATCCGTATCGCTGATCAGTATTCTTAATCCATATGATTTTAATCCAAAACTTACGTCTCCAATTTGGCTTAACCCCGGGCCAGGGGCCGATTAGTCAGCAGGTTTATTTATATAATCAAGGTGTTGAAAACATCGAAATCAAAACGTGACTGAGATATATTTTTCAAGAAAAGACTTGAAAATTCATTCAGCAAAGAAGAAAAAGGGACTTCATGATGTCCAGCTGACATCATTGAAAATGGGTAATCGCCACTTTTTCTTGCTGTGTAGTGTAGAGAATAAACTTCCGATACATTGCAAATCCAAAAACAAATAGACACCTAGCTTAATTTCGGCCACAAATATTATAAGGGATTCCATTTTGGATTTTTGAAAACTTGTACTGGTTATAGCAACGAGAGCCTCAATTCATGTAATTGTCTCTCTGAATCCTGCATATCCGTCTTCCAATGCTTCCATCTTATATTACTGCCTTACTGAAACATCATAACGTGGGCAGACATGGAATTTCACTCGATCACAATATCCCGACAGTTCATATTATCAAGCGATCATGCAGGCAAACGTTCTTGCAAAGCACTATGTCAAAATTACCAAGTACATTTGATCAGTTCTCAAAAGTATAGAGTCTTAAGCCTATGATGGTCTAATGTTGGATCCTACCAAATTGAATATTATCCGATTAAACTAGTTATTTGTTCAAGTATCGTCTCGAAGTGTTCATTTGTCTTAACAACTCTAAAAATGACGAAAACAATGTTAAACCCTATTCACTCACTCACTCACTCTCATCATCGTACACTTGTCGTCAGTGAGTATTGGTATGTTTCACACTGAAAGGATACATTAAGAACACTAAGGCTTTGATGTCGCGTGAAAAGCAGCATTGATGCTTATGTGCCTAGTACAGGTATTAGCGGTATCATTCATACAATTTTCCAGATATGAAACTTACTTTGGAAATATCAGGCTACTAACGGAAATCACGGCTACGTCTGCCGCGCCACACTTGACTGTCATAAGCTAATCGCAGAGAAGCTTCACAGTTTAGCAAGACATGAGTTGCAAGTGGTATGTCGCGGAATGATGTATATTTGATAAATGCTTCTGTATGTGTTTAAAAACCAACTGGAGCCCCTTTTCAATAATATAATGTTAACACACGAACAGGTATTGATCACTTAAGAATAGAAACATATTAGTTGAGGCCAATCTTGTTTTCGTAATGATTAAATTGTGATATGAAAATGTGTAGACAGCTGTGAACGATGGCAATATGTATAGAGTGGACAAGAACGCTCTCCATATCATCAGGTACAATTTCTACACCTGAAAAAACACCGTCACAATCTGAGAAATGTCGATATATGTATTTTGTTCAAGGTGCGGCAAAACGCACTGCCATAACCCTTCTCTCAAGCCCGGTTGGGTTAAGGCGTCATATGGCGCCATCGTGACTCACACAAGGGCGTCAAATGGCATCGTCATGATGTAATATTGGAAAATCGTAGTGGGGTAAAAAGATAAATCCAAAATGAAAGGCGCAGGGGCATAACATCCACTAGGGGCCAGAAGTGAGTAACATACGTTTACATATATAGATCGTGTAACTCTATATTTCGACTATGATCAGCGACAGTTTTGGACCAGATGACCTGAAACTTTGTCTTGGAAGATGCGTGGCTCCTGGAAGTGACAGTAAATTCACAAAAAATTCTTCTATTCTTCAAGGAATCGAACATTGGTTCCTTTTTCCTAGAAAACCTATTTAAAGGTCGAAAAATGGTCAAATTCGGTTCAATTTCCAGAAAAATATGTAATTGCAATTTGAATTGAATTTTCTCCCTTGTTCCCAGGTCCGGTTCCAACTGAAAAGTCGAAATTCAGGGGATAAACCTACCCGTTTCTTATCAGATTTTCTCTGCGTAAACGATTCCTGCATTTTAGGTATAGCCAAGGGCCATAACTAAAGCAGGATAAAATTTACTCCGTGACCCCAATCACCGTGTGGACGAACCCAGACATCGATCCGTATATGCTCGTTTGCAACGAAAGATAATGCTGAACATGATGGTATTATATTATTGACATAAACTACTAAGTAAAGAAGAATTATGATGTAGCAGTACTATCGTATTATGAAATTAGACCGAGGTCATTGCTACGAAACTGTGGAGGACCACTATAAGGGACAGGGTGATTTTTTTTGCGAAATTAATTATTTCCATTCATCGTAATCTGGAAGTGTTTGTGAGTATGGCGGTATACGACACTTGCAAGTTATATATATTATTGTGGGCTATCCGGCCGATAATTCCCCCTATCCCATCTATGTTTTGATCACTTTTGCCAAACCTACCAGGATTTTCGAGTACAAAACTCCAAAGTAATCCATTTGATCTTAATAATGGACATCCGTTCGGCAATATGAATTTCCTCTTTCGAATGATATCAGAAAAGTGGTGAAAATGAAAATAAGAGTTGTAAATTATTGGTTTATTATTTGCACTAAATTTGTCATGGGAAATGCTTCAGGGAATTGAGAAATAATTCCTAAAACCTCAATAATATGCATCCCTTTCATCCATTTTAGACTGTAAATGAATTTTGTTGTAAGGAAAAAAGTTCTGGAATACGGTGGCCCATAGACGACATGCTATACTTTTTTAGTTTTGAGTTTATTTTTTTTACTTCTAGGTTTCGTTTTTTTGCGCTAGGTTTCATTTTTTTGTTTTAGGTTTATTTTTTTAGTTTTCACCTGGGTGGAAACCTTCTCACCCGGGTGGAAACGTTTTCACCCGGGTGAAAACCTTCTCACCCGGGTGGAAACGTTTCCACCTGGTTGAAAACGGGTGAGAAGGTTTTCGCCTGGGTGAGAAGGGTTTCCACCCAGGTGAAAAGTCACGCGATTGTGCCCTCGTTTTCGCTCCCTTGCACAGACATTGCAGCAAAATGGAGGGTGTTTCGCTTAAAAGTATAGATGATGTCAAACTGAAATTTTGTGTTTGCTAATGCAGTCAATAAATGATATTTCACGTGTTGCATGTTTTATATAAGTTGTATTTTCAAACCCGAGCTCTCTGCGAGCACAGGAGGTTGCCATGTCTGAAAAGATAAAACTAGGCCATGTATAATCTTGTGGACGGGCATTCTGCTGCCGGGTGGATTCGAGAATGGCCGTTTTCCCACAAAGTCAGTTACCGTCATTTAAACTGCACCGTCATTATATCAGTAAGTTATTTGTGTATCGGCACTGCAGAATTGTATTGCCCCGCATCATTCAGTGATTCCTCAGAATTCGGTAGCTAAAATCGATCGCGCAAGTCAAACCACCTAAGACGAATCGTCCAACGCCCTGTGTCAGATCGTCCAATATAGATTTTGGTGCATTTTGAGGCTGGCGTTTTTTATTTAGTTGGGTGAGGTTCAGATTTGTCCTAATACCTCTAATCGTTGCCTGATAGGGTAATTCAATACGATCACTGCACATTTAAAGCTCATTAGGCTAAACACATACGATGGGGATGGAGTCACGCCTATCACAGCTCAGGATGAGGCTAGGTTAATAATCATCAACGGAACTAATAGTGAGAAATGACGAACGAGCGTGTAAACGATAAGTTGATAAATTTTGACCTTCTGTGTTATCTCTCGTGATTGCTTTGAGTCAAACACTAGTTATATGGAGGTTGAAAAAACATAACAGATGTAATATGACCAGCCTCAGCTGTTAGCCTCCTTTTCTAACCGATGTCCGACTAGACGCTGACCTCCCCTTGACTCGCGCGTTTCTCCAAGCCATCCTCGTCTCAGGATAATATTAGTGAGATAGGATAGAGTTTAGATTATCCTAGGCAAATACTTCAGACTGATTCTCAAAGTAAAATTATTCCTTTCTTATTAGCTTGAACCTAATGTCGACCTCAAATCCCAGTGAAGAAAGGAAGATGTCTGAACCGCATCAAATTAACTGAATGTAAATAAACCCATTAGCCGGTGTTTACGGTAGACCCGTTATACGATATTATTCACATTTCTTTCTCTTGGAATCCATTCTGCTGTATGGCTCGGAATCGTCTCTGTCAGCCATTACGGCCCATGTTAAACTGACTTTGAGGTTTCCACTCCCTAATGTAAGCTTATATAAGTGACTCCAGGAATGCAGGAATATTTGATGGTAATTTGTCTAACAAGCCTGAAATATAAATAATATCCAGTGAGATTCATGTGCATCCATTGGGCTCAGTGTTTATTTTCACCAATTATTGGACGGATTGCGAAGAAATATCTGTACTATGGATTGATTAAATCTCACTGGTTGGTTGGCTGACTGCTTGGTTGGTTGGCTGGTTGTCTGTCGTCAACATTCCGGGATACAAGTCTCATGTTTTGTTTGAGGTCTACCCTGTACCTCACAAACTAAGCCTCGCCCAATCCCATATGCTGATATATTCAGATAGCATACCTGATGATTGACTGCGCCCATCCACTACACCCTGGGGGTATATCCCCCCTCCCCCATGTTCGGAGCCCAGCTCAGTATCTCCGAATCTAAACCTCACCCCACTAAGAATGAAAAATCTCCAGCCTCATTAAGCACCAAAATCTACATGGGACGATATGACACAGGACGTTTGACGATTCGCCTTAGGCGGTTTGACTTGCGCGATCTGACTATTCGATCTTAGCTACCGAACTCTGAGAATCACTGAATGATACGGGGCAATACAATTCTGCAGTGCAGATGCACAAATAACTTACTGATATATAATGACCGTGCAATTTGAATGACGGTAACTGGCTTTGTGGAAAAACGGTCATTCTCGAACCTACCGCAGCAGAATGCCCCTGGACAAGATAATACATGGCCTGTGTTTCTCTTTTCAGACATGACAAGCTCGTGTGTTCGCAGGAGCTCGGGTTTGAAAATACTATATATAAAACATGAAAGACGTAAAATGTCATTTATCGACTGCATTAACAAACATTAGCATTAGTTTGACATCATCGATACTTTTGAACGAAGCACCCTCCATTTTGCCGCGATGTCAGTGCAAGGGAACGAAAACGAGGGCACAATCACGTGATTTTTCACCTGGGTGGAAACCTTCTCACCCAAGTGAAAACCTTCTCACCCAGGTGAAAACGCTTTCACCAGGGTGAGAAGGTTTTCACGTAGGTGGAAACGTTTCCACCCGGGTGAGAAGGTTTTCACCCGGGTGAAAACGTTTCCACTCGGGTGAGAAGGTTTTCACCCGGGTGAGAAGGTTTTCACCCAGGTGGAAACGTTTACACCTGGGTGAAAACTAAAGAAATAAACCTAAAACAAAAAAATGAAACCTAACGCAAAAAAATGAAACCTAAAAGTAAAAAAAAGAAACTAAAAAAATATAGCATGTCGTCTATGGGCCACCGTACTGGAAAATTTATATCGTTGTGATAAAACCTGGGTATGCCATAATATCTACCGAAATCTCATTCCATGGGGAGATAACTCCTGCAGAGTACAACAGTGGAACAGAGTATGCAATACCATCAACATTATACCAATGGATGCACTGTGGATTCTTTTAATCGAGCTGCTGGTCTTCTTTCCATCTGACTCCGAAAATAGCGCTTCAGATGCAACTAGGCAATCAAAATTAAACAACCTGGCGTAACGTCACATCTCCGCTCCGTGATGGAGGCTACGTTGAGATAATGTATAGACTGCATCATTAGGCCCTTAAGAGGCAGGGAGTTTTTTTTGCGAAATTAATGATTTCCATTTATCGTAATCTGGGAGTATTAGCGAGTATGGCGATATACAACACTTGCAAGTTATACATATTATTGTGGGATATCCGACCGATAACTTTCCCCGCTAATCCATCTTTTGTTTTTGCTTTTGCCAACTCTAGCGGGATTTTCGAGAACAAAACCCCAAATTAGCTCTTAATAATGAACAGCCACTAGGTAATATGAAGGCCGTGATTGCTTTTCCTCTTTCAAATGACGCAAGAAAACTGGGGAAATGCAATTACAAACGTCTGCTCTGTCATCCAGTATTCAGCCGCCGTCCATTAAAGAATATCCGCGTCCAAAATCCAAAGACCTATTCCATATTCCATATAAGACAAAAAAAAAAGAAAGAAAAAAAAAAGCAAAAAAAAAACAAAACAAAAAACAAACAAACAAACAATCATAGGATACATAAACATGGGTTAGTTTCCTGCAAGAGAGAAGCGGTCAACAGTTTTCAATGATACCGGTGTGATGGATAAGAACGTCCTGATGATCAGTTTCCCTTTTCATATCCTTTTCTATTGCAACCAAGGACGGATACTAGTCCCGAATATGGAGAAAAGTGTCCTAGCTGGGTTAGAAAATTTTGTGACGCTGATTGA
>JAVTVY010002626.1:0-36724 GCA_036873755.1 Hanleya hanleyi
TAGGTGGCACAAACGGTTTCATGCCCCTCGTAGCCATGGCTGTTAGTGGGGGATTACGGGATCTGGCTCTCGGCCTCTGTACAAAAAACAAACAAACAAAAAAATACATGAGGATATGAAAATAAAAAATGGTTAGTCCTTGGGATGAGTGAAGAGGATTTAACATCGTTTTCAACAGTTTTCATTCATATCAAGAGGGTGTGGCTAAGCAGCAGAGCAGTCCTAATGTTGCCTTTTCATATATCTACTTTTACCAAAATACCTTCACAAAGGCAGACGTAATAGGTCACCCAGTCAATGTCCTGACACCAGGCCAGTCAGTTCTTGATCCACATGCAACAAGTCCCATATATTTGTCTTTGGTATGACTGCCTGGAATCAATCTTATGACTTTCCGCTTGCAAGGGGGAAGCTTTAACCATTTGACCAACACAGCATTTTTTTTTTTTAAATAACAAACTGAAGCCATGCAGAACGAGAGATCCTGAAGGATCTTGGCGCCCACCATCGTCAGATAATTTTAAGCTAATGACAAGAGGATCTTTTTGTACATTGTTACTAAGAGCAAACGATTAAATAGTAATTTTGTTTGCAGAATTTTCAATTTGCGCGAAAAAAGATCGAAAAAGGGACACTGGAAAACACCAAGATATTATCTTTATAAGTTTCAGGAGTTTCAAGATTTCTAGAAACTGTACTTGATGTCGCGGTTGTTATAGTACAAGTGAAATGAGCAAAGTTAGTCTGAAAGTGAATGTACGAAGGATCCTTCGTCTTCGTTTTGTATTTTTTGATGCGTCATCATTGGGTACTACAAGCGAAGACAAATCTCTTTGACAACTTGGCATGAGCTATGAAACATACAAGATTTTATAATTAGGAACGAATGCTAATTCTGTTCTTTTTACTGTGCTAGTTTGAGATATCTCTTTCAAGATACCATGCTCGAAAATAGTAAGATGGTACACAACTTAATACTGAAGGAATCCGGTTCGTGCAGTAATGTTGAAACTTTGGAAATTTCTGGATCGAAACACACAGTAGTCTCGAGTTGTCGAGTTGTGACGTTGCATCACAAGAGTGACGTCCCTTCGTGTAGCCGACCCGTCAGCAGACGAAACGGTGGGGCAGTTCACTTGCAACGGCATGGACTAAAGTAAACTGATTTAAAATTTGAAGAAATACATTTTAATTCGGAATCATTTGAACTCCTTGATATAGAAGATGAAGGCATGGATATTCTCTACACTCAATATATAGAATATGTCCAACCGTTTGATCCGCCGACTCTTGTGATGTAACGTCACAACTCAGGAATACCGCATTAATTTGAAGCGCAACTTGGATTTTCGAATCGAACGAAAAAAAGGTATCTTGCAGAACTAGTCCCATGTGGGGCCTGTGTACCAAATATCAGAAAGACCCATGAAGTAGTTCCTGGGAATTCATGATAACAATGTTTCATGGGGAAATCCAAGATGCCGCCTGGTGGCCATATCAGATTTTCGAATCAGACCAGAAAAGGTATCTTGCACACCTAGACCCCAAGGGGAAGTCGTGTACCAAATTTGAGAAAGATCCATGCAGTAGTTCCTGTGAAATCGCGAGAACAAATTTTGTTATATGGTGGCCATATTGGATTTCAAATCGGACCAGAAATAGTATCTTAATTGTACAACTGGACCACAAGGGTAACCTGTGTACCAAATCTGAGAAAGACCCATGCAGTAATTTCATGAGATTTCACGATAAAGTTTCATTGGTAAATTCAAGATGTGGCCATATCGGATTTTCGAAACGGACCAAAAAAGATATCTCACACAACTAGACCCCACGGGGAACCTGTGTACCAAATTTGAGAAACATCCGTGCAGTAGTTCCTGAGAAATCGCGATAACAAAGTTTCATAGGGAAATCCAAGATGGTCGCCTGGTGGCCATATTGGATTTTCGAATCGGACCAGAAAGGTATCTTGCATAACTAGATCCCAAGGGGAACCTGTGTACCAAATTTGAGAAAGATCCATGCAGTAGTTTCTGAGAAATCACGATAACAAAGTTTCATGTGGAAATCCAAGATGGCCACCTGGTGGCCATATTGGATTTCCCCATGAAACTTCATTACCGCGATTTCTTCTTTTTTCTAATCGGACCAGAAAAGGTATCTTGCACAACTAGACCCCAAGGGGAAGCTGTGTACCAAATTTGAGAAACATCCGTGCAGTAGTTCCTGAGAAATCGCGATAACAAAGTTTCATAGGGAAATCCAAGATGGTCGCCTGGTGGCCATATTGGATTTTCGAATCGGACCAGAAAGGTATCTTGCATAACTAGATCCCAAGGGGAACCTGTACCAAATTTGAGAAAGATCCATGCAGTAGTTTCTGAGAAATCACGATAACAAAGTTTAATGTGGAAATCCAGGCCATATTGGATTTCCCCATGAAACTTCATTACCGCGATTTCTTCTTTTTTCTAAACGGACCAGAAAAGGTATCTTGCACAACTAGATCCCAAGGGGAAGCTGTGTACCAAATTTGAGAAAAGATCCATGCAGTAGTTCCTGAGAAATCGCGATAACAAGAATTGTTTACGGATGACGGACCACGGACGAAAAGCGATTTGAACAGCCCACCATCTGGTGATGATGGGCTAAAAAGAGGTAGCAGTCAGATCTTAATGATACTCTCGCAACTGTATGCTTTCATCCCATTGAAAGAAACATTTATAGCACTATCATGATAAAGGAAACGATAACACGAACCCAATACTACTTTACCATGAAATGTTTTCAACTGTTCACTCCCATCCACATGCTTGGAAGTTTGACACATGTGGCTAGTCACAGTTCACACTTGTGTATGTTGAGACATCCCACCAAGGCCCAGAAGGTGTATGAAAAAAAATTCATGATGCAACATGGCTTCATGAGTTCTTTATAAAATATTATTTGATTCATGAGCATTTAGACTGACCAACAATTTAGTACAAACGAATCTGAAACATTGAAGCTGTGGGGACATACCCCCAATATTAGTTTTCCAGTTTTGGAGTCAATGACTCCATCAATTGGCAAGCATGTGAAAGCGTGAAATATTACGTATCCAAGTGCTGATAAATTACTATGCATTCCCTAAAGTTCTTGCCAACTAACATAGCTGTACTCACTTGTATAAATTGTTGAAATTCGGGAATCTGTCCGGCCGAGTTGAAGGTTGCATTAAAAAATTGGTCTCCATTGTTAGCAATTGCGTCACCTGTAAATACAAGGCATATTATAATGAGCGTATGGTACACTGATAATTTTCAATTCTAATAACTTATTCTACATACATACATACATGTAACTTAAAACTGTTGTAAGTGAAAACCCATGATTGACTCTCAGATATCATCAGTCATGCCAGTACATGTAGTCTTAACATGGGTGATGAGGTTGTCAAATATGATAAAAGTGATGAATGCATCCATAATCACGCCAAAGACAGTGGTCCTGATATCTTATTAAAAACATTGTGAACAAGGCCAGGCTTCATTCACAATCCGGACTAACCATTTTATACGAACTTTGTTAGATGATTAAATTGGGCCATGATTGTTATATCAACTCTCCATCAGCAGAGTAACAAATAATTTTAGAAAGTTATATAATATCAATTTGCACAGTAAAAACAAGTGTGACTGTTCAAAAACGAGTGTGGCCTTCAGTAATACCTCATTAATCTACCTTAATGTCTTGGCTTTCCAGGAAAGATATGTATAATTGAGGAAAACGTGGGAGGCAAGGATATAATCTGATATGTAATACATGTAGCTGGGTTATATTCTCATGGTTATGTACATTTTATGAATGTATCGCATGCACTTGACGGCTGTTAAACATAGCACTGTGTTAAATGAATTGACATGGGTCATACTCTCTGTCTTCACACTGGTCAAAATATCATTTTTTTGTGAACAGTGAAGATTCGGAAATCACTTAGTGGTTATAAATTTATAACTTAAGTTGGTCCTGGTCACTTTGGCCCCTTTGATCGCTCGCAAATGACATCCATTAGTTGGCCTCAGCTCACACGGTGATCAAATGTGTAGAGTACCGGTATTAATTTTAGAAGCCACATTGGCAGAGGACCTTGATTTCCTCTTGACATTCTTGCGATGTTAGTGAGTGTGTAGACCTTGCTGGCATTTCATTTGAAAATGAACATCCTTGCATTGACCATAAAGAGTAAGGGTACACTTAGTTGAAATTTCACATGTTATTTTGCCAAAATAAATATGTGAATAATCAGCCTCACATAATCGGCACAGACAAACTTCTTGTGGTTACACAGGATGAAGGAGAACAAAAATATTAACTAGACAGAATTGGAAATATTGAATGCTTGAATAGGAGTGTCAGTGTGGCCCTTACGCTAGATGGTAAAAGCAAGGATGTTCATTTTCCAGATAACCGTCAACAGCAGCGATGACTAAGGTAGATTCAGTATACTTCGGACATCTTCGACAAAGCAATGCAATATCTGTATTTATGCAGATACTTCAGATGACCCGTATCATGGAAGCAAGGGTTCTGGTTTCCGAAATTGTGCCCCGATTCATGAAAATGAGTGTCACATGATGGTTTATTGATAACAAATGTGTTCTTGGAAGTGGGTAACTTCAGACATACTCAAAGTTGCTCACTGAGTCTTTAGTTGTCAAAATCCGTTTTCAGCAAAGTTGTCAACATGTCCTGGTCAGCATTTTTTTTTTTTTAGGTCAGCACATTTATGCTATAGCTCAAAAAACAATATATTTACACTAGAAGTTCGATATAAGCTAGTCCCATTAGCATGACAGACATCCTTTGTTAAAACTCCTGGCCAGTCAGTGACATCGTCCCACACCCCTGTGAATATCCAGAAGTACAAGCTGAGGACAAATACTGAATTCCCACTCCAAACATACCTTCAAAATATGTTGTACAGCCTTATACAACACTTCAAATGATTATGGGAACATCTGAGCATCTTAACACTTCTTCATGCCATGTATATGTGGAACCGTAAACTAAATCCATACAATATTCGGCCCAAACTGTCTGATGGAGAACAAGTTCAAACAAGTCTACTCAGTGTTAATTATCTAATTAGTTGTGATAGACGAAGCACCAAACGACAAACCATTTATCATGGGTAGGCTTTAGGGTACTTTGAGATCGGCGCCTTGTGCAACGTCTCTTGTAATGGGGCTTCACTACAGCCTTCTAATCTTCTCTGGTATGGGATTCCAATTTATCAACTGTATATATGTGGGTGTAGCTCCAGTGGGGCCTTTATTCCATACTATGTGAGAACAAGGCTCCGATGGCAAACCACTCAGGAGATGTAGTTGTTGGAAAAGTGCGGAACAGGCAATATTTGCCAAACCGCTTGACCACAACCAATAAAATAATTCTATTCTATGTCCACTTACCTTTCATAAAACACCTTGTTTACGAGTGACTGTCCATTTTTAGCTTTGCAAGACATCAAAACTCGGATGAGGGGGTAAAACTGCACATCACCGAACGCCTATTAGGCACCACAAACCCACGCAGACAAACAGTACGTGCACAGCGGCGATGTGGACAGTTTTACTCCACTCGTCTGACTTTAGCCCTCTTGCAAAGCTAAAAATGGACAGTGACTCATAAACAAGGTGTTTGATGAAAGGTAAGTCGACAGAGAATCAAATTATTTTATTGGTTATGGTCAGTGAGTTCAGCAAATATTGCCCGTCCGGCACTTTCCCAACAACTACATCTGGTGAGTGGTTTGCCGCCGGAGCCTTGTTCTCTCGTAGCATAGAAGAAGACCCCACCAGAGCTAATGTGGGTGTAACCTCTAGAACACTTGTGCAATCTCAATAGCCCAACCCAAGATTGTATGCTCACGGAGATAGATATCTGAACATACAAGTCAATTCGATCACTGCATTTTATTGGGGACATTCTCCTTTATTTAGAATCAATTATTCCATCACCCTATCATTTTCACCCCCAAGCTGCACTTACGTTCGTCCCCCGAAAGTAAAGCAACCAATCCGAGTGCTTGCAATGTGAAGGCGTGGGGGGGGGGCTATCCTAATTCGAATTTAGCCAATCAGTGTACATGTTAGACAGCCTGTCAGCAGACTGCAATTACTGTAGGGGCCTATATACAATCTGTCCAGGGGACACCATTTACAGCAGGGCCATTTTGGTTGGGGGTCCTTAGTTTTCTTTCCAGTGGTTATTGCCATTTTTTTCATCAGAGTAGATGGAATGATTTACTGGTATTTTCACATTGTCATTTGGTGGCAATGTGTTCATGCAAGGACCAGTCTGGATGTACCCATACACATTTGAAGATATGTACATAATGCTGTAGAACAGATTTTGAAGATATGGTGTGCTTGAGTGGACTTTCAGTAAATTGTTCATAGCTGGATATTCATGAAGGTTGGATGCAGGACGATATACTGGCTTGACATATAACACAGGACAACGTCACGTTTATGGAGCTAAATAAGGATGATAAGCCACATTTATGATTTTTTCAAATTAAATCGATTTCGCCAACTGCATCCTAAGTTGGACGAAATCATCTAACTTTATCCTACTCAATGTGGTATGAAAGTTTTGTCGCATATCACATGTTTTACGATCTGGTACTCAGGTTCCTTAAAAATAACACTTGATATTGACAAGCAAATAATGTAGGGGAATATAAGTGTGATTGTGATATTCATCTATCATCACAGTAAAACAGCCATGATCCTATTATATTGACAGCATATTCACAAGATGCACGATATATAAGAATTGTGGCTCTACTTCAAGGAGAATAACAATTGTGCCAGCACACAACAATATTCAGAGCTGCCTTTATCAGGTCAGGGAAAAGGACTAACTGGGATATATATCCCAATTGGGATAAAATATCCCACTTAGGATATATTCCTTCATACTTACATATTTTCAAGCTGGCATATTTTGCTAGTTATTCTATTCGTATAAAGACATAGAAGAGTGGTGAGTGATGGGTAGTATACTGCAACAATAACACGAAAATATATTAATGCACATAATCGCAATATCACAGAATAATTTCGGCAATTATAGTTCTTTTTAAGTAGATTCTACCTTGTTTTTGTAGTTTAGATACCGAAACAGAGCTGGAAATAAAGAATATGTCGGATATCAACTTTGTAATCTGACCGATAGTATGTGCGACTGTTCCTGGAATATCTGGAAAAGATAGTGTACTGTGTTTATTCTTATTTGACATATACAATTTTAGGTTACATGAATCAAAATACTGTTAGCAGATAGAAAACATTCTTAGAATACGTTGTTTAATTCAAGATTGACCATTCTCAATTTCTGTGAAATATGACCAAATCTACAATGCTGATTCCGAATATTTCAAAATATTTGACGCGTCTCCAGCCGATTTCATTATCACTTTTGTCGTATTTGATTAGCAAGTTTTAGACCCACTTTACCTCGCAACTTTCCCCGAGTTGAAATGACTGCTCGTAGAAATAAATTCGTTATCCTGTCTCTGCTCGTTTGATACTGAATTTTATCCTGTTCGCAGGGACAGGATAACTTATAATATCAAAACTTGAATTTAATAACCCAAGTGGGATATATATCCCAGTTAGTCCTTTGCTCTGACCTGTTTATTATATTGTCACAAATTTCCACTGAGAACACTGCTGCCATGAACCATTAGGCCGATGGGAGCAGTTTGTTTTCCTGAAAAGAAACAACATTCAATGACAACAAAAATAGAATGGCATAATTTTGAAGTTGATTTTCAGGTTTGTGACAGATTGTGACAACTTTTCAGGTGTACATCGCTTTGAATCCATGCCAGTCAGTGCATACCATGATTTTCCCCAGAATCTGAGTGTTGATTAACTTGTCCTGGATAAACAGCTGCGGGATGTACGCCACTCATCGTCTCGGGTCTTTGATGAAGAAACTGACACTCTTCTCCATAAACACACGAACCGGTGTTCAAAAAATATCTGCAAACTGCGAGTTTTCTGGCGTCAGGAACCACACTGGTCATGGCGCCAGAATCTAAAACTGTTGTTTTGTCATGTGGGCGAAACACGAAAACACAAATTACCGAAATTTTAGATCAAACCATTATGTTTATCGTTCAAAACTTTCAAAGAGAACAGAAGACTCGTAAACAGGTACTCTAATCTCACCGCGCATGCTCACTGATGGATGCTGGGAACACAATTGTTGGCCTCGACATGGAATGACCTAATTACCTACTTTTTGCTCTACATGAGGTTCTGAACAAGACCACATAATGTAGGTTAAACTAGCCATATTCTTAATTGATTGTTTTTTCACAACAGCCATACAAGAACGGTAGAATTTACAGTAATAAAGAAATAATTAAGAGCAGTGAATTCCCACTAACCTACAGCTTTTTACTTGGCCTTTACTTGCAGTAAATTTCTCATGGAAATTATGAAAACACAATGTAAACTTTATGCAAGCGAATATAATATTATTGGTGTTTTCTATGGGTTGTCAGTAAATCAGTCAACCCCAGTAATAAAATGGACCCTTTTGACCAAAAGCCTCAGCAGCAAACGGTCAAGTGCCTGCTCATAATGTGTCAAAGACCCACTCCACGGGAACCACTGAACGTAAATACATTCACTGTACGGTATAGCTCCGGTGTAGCCTTGTTCCATACTACGTGAGAACAACGCTACGGCTGTAAACCAGTCACCAGATCGAGTTGTTGGGAAATTGCCGTACGGGCAATATTTGCCGAACCAATTGACCATAACCAATAAAATAATTCGATTCTATGTCCACTTACCTTTCATAAAAATCCTTGTTTATGAGTGACCGTCCGTTTTTAGCTTGGCAAGAGATCGAAACTCGGAGATCGAAACTGTCCATGTAAAACTTATCGATGTAAAGATGGCGGAGATGTGGACAGTTTTACCCCCCTCGTCCGAGTTTCGATCTCTTGCCAAGCTAAAAACGGACGGTCACTCATAAACAAGGATTTTTATGAAAGGTAAGTGGACATAGAATCGAATTATTTTATTGGTTATGGTCAATTGGTTCGGCAAATATTGCCCGTACGGCAATTTCCCAACAACTCGATCTGGTGACTGGTTTACAGCCGTAGCGTTGTTCTCACGTAGTATGGAACAAGGCTACACCGGAGCTATGTACGGTAGTAAACTTGTGGTTTATCCAGAGCCTCTAATCTGCGGTTAATCATTAATGGTGCTGTGCTTCCCAATATTAATTGGCGTAGAGATAACTGGATCATATAGACCTACTTAAACCCACGTATATATGTCTGTACACCATGATTCTCTAGATTTATATATCCAGCGTCATGTGTGTGTGGGAGGGTGGGTCGGGGGCAAGGATAATTGAGGGGTGGGTTGGGAGCGGGGTGGGGGGGGGGGGTGATAGGAGGGAATTTGAACCCACCACCAACAAAAAACAATCCAGGTAAACCTAAGGCACTGGCACACTACTGGTTTATTAATCACATATTCCAGATAAAAAAGAAATAAAACATTAATTAACGGTTTGTATAGTATAGGCTTATATATACATATCCCGGTATTATAGTATAAGTACATTATACCAGGGGGAAAAAATGTGGAAATACTGATGTGGAGAAAGCTTATGGAAAAGATACAAAACACATTGAGCTACATTATACTATGTAGAGTAATTTTATAGACATGTATACTCCATGTATAATATACCGTTAGTTTTATACCCTACACGGTAGGAATATTATACTATATAGGGTGAAGGTATATATTCCCGATGTATATTACGAGTTTTATTTCTTTATTTTCTTCAACCCAATATGGTATTCCGTGATTTAACGTGGGTCGTACGTGTGAGGTGTCATAAAAAACAGTCACGGAAAAAGAAGAAATGGTATGACAGTGACTGTTCTGTACTAAAACATAATATGCAAACGGCTTGGAATGCTCACTTAGCATCTCCCTATGACCGGCATCTCCTAAAAAACCTATATGAAAAGAGAAAAATATATTAAAAAAATAAGGAAGTTTAAGGAGAATCAGTATAGGGAAAGAATACTAGACAAACTGAATGAACTGTATGACAGTAATCCCAGGGAATACTGGAAGTTGTTAAAATCACTGACGGAAGAGAAGGACAATGCAGTTGGCAAGATTCCCCTTAATCAATGGTACAATCACTTTCTCAAACAGAATACAGATACCCCTGATGTCTCGTCAGAATTTCATGCATCTATAACATCTTCTCTTCCTGATAAAGAGTCAAATCTGACCCATACATCTCTCAGTAATCCAATTACTGCTGATGAAGTTAGGAGAGCCATCAAGAAACTTAAGCTCCGCAAATCAAATGGACCTGACCTTATTTTAAATGAAATGCTCAAGTTCGCTTCACCCTTCATACTGGATCACTTCTTAAAACTGTTTAACCTAATTATTGATTCTGGTTGTTTTCCCTCAGAATGGGCTAAATCCTATCTTGTCCCTGTCCATAAGAAGGGGGATAACTCTGATATAAACAACTATAGAGGAATTGCCCTTGCTAGCTGCCTCAGCAAACTTTTAGTTAGCATAGTTAACTCGCGTTTAGCCAATTATCTTGAAGACAATGACCTTTTAGATAACTCTCAATTTGGCTTTCGTAAAAATAAGTCAACTGTAGACAATATCTTTATTCTTAACACGCCAATCCGAAAATATAAGGGACACAACAGAAAGCTATTTATTTCCTTTGTCGATTTTAGCAAGGCATTTGATCGAATTTGGCGTGATGGTCTTCTCCATAAATTATTAGCTCTAAATATTGGTGGTAACATATACAATTTAATTAAAGATATGTATCGAAACACTTCATACTTAGTACGCACGGGTCAGGGTACATCGGATCCCATTTTGTCAAATATTGGAGTAAAGCAAGGCTGTGTCTGCAGCCCCACATTGTTTAATGTTTATTTGAGTGATTTGAGCTATTACATCAATGATGAAAAGAGCAATCCACCTGTTCTAAATGATGTCCCATTATCCCACCTCCTTTTTGCAGATGACCTTGTCCTCTTATCTACTTCACGTACAGGGCTGCAACACAGTCTAGACCAACTGTCTTTGTTTTGTAAACATTGGAAACTAAATGTTAATCCTAAGAAGACACAAGTAATGGTGATTGGATGCAGTCACAAGTTTGCCATTAAGAATTATTATTCTTTTAACATTGATAATTACCTACTTGATAAAGTAGATTCCTATAACTACCTTGGCATCCAGTTCAGTTGCCAAGGAAATTTTAAGTCCGCTATTCATAACCTAAGGACTAAAGCTACACGGTCTTGGTTTAAACTCAAACAAAGCCTTAGTACACCTGTATCCTCACCAGTTAAAACCCTCTTAAAACTATATCAAACCATAACAGAGCCAATCTGTGTGTATGCTTCAGAGGTATGGGGCTATACTTTACTGTCTAAAGGGGATGATATCTTCAAAAACTGGGCAAACATACCTTGTAATAGGGTTTCAATACAAGCATTAAGAGTATACTAGAGCTCCCAAAACGTGCCAGTAATATTGGCTGTTTGGCCGAATTAGGTGTTTATCCCATGATTATCAAAGTACTGACTAACATGGTTAAATACTGGTTGAAGCTCCAACAAACACCGGATACCTCACTTCTTTACCATGCCTTCCAGGAAGATGTCAATCTCATGTCAACTCATCCGAAGTTTTCTTGGACATGTTCCATTAATATTGATCACATCCTTAGGACAACACTGGGTTATACTCACTCAGACCAAATTCCTTTGCCGGTCAATGCAATTGTTAAAAAATTACAATGTTCATTACAAAACTGTTTTAAAGAAATGTTTTTGCAACAAACTGGACAAATTAACAACCATACTCATCTCAGCAGTAATGTTAAAATGAGAACTTATGGTCTTGTTAAACACGATTTTGTATTGTCTGATTATATGTTGTATATCAAGAGTAACAAGTTACGAAAGTCTCTGAGTAGTCTCCGCTTAAGTACTCATACTTTGGAAATTGAGAAGGGGAGATATAAAAAAGATGTACCTCCAGAGGATCGACTCTGTATATATTGTTCTCTGGGTGTAGTGGAGGATGAGGAACATTTCCTTGTCACTTGTCCATTGTATGACAACCTAAGGAACAATCTTGTAAATAACCTTGATATATCGCATATGTCTAATGAAGATCTGTTTAAGCTACTGCTCAATCCACCTGCAGATAAATCTGTGATGGTTGCATCCTTTGTTTATTACTGTTTTGAAAAAAGGAAGGATGATGTTGCACGTCCTAGTTTAAATGGTTAAGATCACCGGTTAACACAGGGCTTCACAGCATGTCCTTTGAATAAAATAAACAATTATATCAGTGATACCGGTACTTCGTTTAGAAATATTGTCAATATTCCTCTTTGTTAGATCATGGTTAGATCAAGCTGGTTGAATCCTGGCTACTATTATTACTGATAAGACAATGTTATTGTCTACCTCATTGTTTATATATGTGTGTATATATCTTTTTGTACGATATTTCCTAACTTCAATTTGTATTTGTGTACCCGGCCTATGTGGGTGTTTATGTACAATAAAATTCTATTCTATTCTATTCTATTCTATTCTATTGAAGCTCTAGTGGAGGAAAGTCAGACTGGGTGGTTTGTAGTGGAACTGCCATCAATCCGCGTATGAGCAGTCGGGCAATAGAAGTAAAAGGTCACTTGAATGAACGTTTTGGGACAGGGACCATCCGTGGTCCAAATGGGCCGTGTGGGGCGTCATATTGAAGCGTTCGTGGAGACGAGTAGTCTGATTGGGGTGGTTTGTAGTGGAACTGCCGTCAGTCTAACTCTGGGGAGTAAGTTCCCCTGCGTCTTCGATACCTGGTTTCATAATGTGTTAATGCCTTGACGCAGACAGTCGAGAGAAAGAAAGATCAAGTTTTCATATCATTTATTATCCGCTCCATCACATCACACCAACACTGACGCGTTGAGTGTGTTTACATAATAGTTTGGTGTGTATCAGACGCATCGTCGGCTGCTCTTGTCCAATCAAAAGCCGCCCGCGGCATTTGGTGTTGCATCTGTCATGTTCGCCCTTACCGTTATACGTATTTTCGGCTGTTTTTGTCCAATAAGAAGCTACCATTTGGTGTTGTGTCAATCTTCAACCATCACCGTTTATCCTTTGCGTATTCGGGCATATCTTAACGGCAATGTCCTGGTGCAGCTGTTTGCGCAATTTGGTCGCATTTTCAGGGCCTATGTGGGTGGTAATCCCATATACTTTTCCAAGTGAAGCTTGGTCTTGAATCATGATGGACCTAAGTAGCGTGGGGTCGCCTTTCATTTCAAGCGGCAGCAAGTTTTACTGTTCATAGGTCTCCACAGATGTGTTTCTGATGTGGAAGGGGCGGGCGGGGGGCATTCGGATGTACACCAGTTGTAATTTACCTTGTCCAGCATCAGCGATCACCTCAGCATGTATATGAAAAGCCTCTTGCGCAACACGATCCAAAAAGGTTGGTTCTTCCTCACTAAGGCTTCCACGTTTTCAATCAGGTGTTTCTTTTGAGCCAGCGATCTGGGGGGTTTCAACATCGACGTTGTACTTTCGATTTCATATGGACCGGGTCCTTGTCCAGCAATTTCATATGGGCCACGAGGTAGACATACTGTTGACGTGAAGCCCGTCGTAGTCTGGGCGGTAATGTGTTATGGGCTAAAATTGTGGCTTCCTCATTCGAATATCATTTGTGGCGAAACTTGTTTTATGTGGCCTTCAACGTCTCCCCCACCTCAGCGTCCATGCTTTCTTTGAACAGATCACCCCATTGTCTTGTGTTCACATTGTGTTCATTCTCTTGTACGGGTTTGGGTTAGACCGTCACGGTTGGTTGATGAGAGTATTATACGGATTTGTGCTCTGTCGATGGAACTGTCATTGAAAACTGTTGACCGCTTCTCTCTTGCAGGAAACAAGCCTATGTTTATGTATACTCAGATTGTCTTTTTGATTTTGGTGCTAATACTGTTATATGAAATATGGAATAGGTCTTTGGATTATGGACGCGGATATTCTCTAATGGACGACGGCTGAATTATGAATGACGGACCAGACGCTTGTAATGATGAACAACGCCAACTATTGGCAGTTCCAAGCAATATCTCTGGACGCCTTCAAATGTGGAAAGTATGTGAAATAGATGACAGACAGATTCCGATGATTAGATCCTTTGGTGAACAAGTCGGCGATGTGGGAGTTGTTCTTGGCCGCACACATTAGATCATCGAGTACTACAATGTTGGTCTGATCGGGGTCGAATTGATAAGCTTGATCGATATTATGACGAATTACAATCGTCTGGTCCGTCATTCATAATTCAGCCGTCGTCCATTAGAGAATATCCGCGTCCATAATCCAAAGACCTATAACAGTATTAGCACCAAATTCAAAAAGACAATCATAGTATACATAAATATAGGCTTGTTTCCTGCAAGACAGAAGCGGTCATCAGTTTTCATTGATGCCGGCAAGACATCATGATTTTCCAAAAATATCAAATCCGTATCGCTGATCAGTATTCTTAATCCATAATATTCGTTGTCAAGTCGTCATCTAAAGAATGATGTATCTCAGTCACGCTTTGATTTTGACTGTTCATATGAGTACCATGAGGATATTGAAGTACATGGGTTCATACGGCCCCTAGCCCCGAGTTAAGCGGAATTAGACACAAGTTACGAAACGTAACGCCATAGATCTTGCACGTTACGCTCGTATTTTGCTATCAGCATGCGATATGTATCGCCAAATTTGAGAAACTTTGAGTGGAGGCGCTTGGTGGTGTAGCCCTGTTTTATAAGTTTCTGCAACAATGTTTTGAATACCTTGGACGAAGCTTAAATTCAGCAACCTTGTAGTTTCGGGAGTGGGGCGCTGGCAGTAGCACCAGACAATACGTGTATAACTGATGGGTCCTTTGTCATCACCTGATGGGTCATTTCATCACCGAGGACGTGTGCCACACCCTGTCGGATCGCTGACGGGCAGGGTATAGGGATGCTCCAATACTTTCGTCTGTGACGTAGGTGGCTGATCGTACCGCTTCTTCATGCGTATGTTGAACTTGTACGTTATCTGGACTCCGTTCTTTGAGATGGCTTCACTCTGTACGATTTTGTTTGTATGAAGAGCAAATTTTTACGTAGAATAAATGCAGTGGAAAATGACTTCGAACACGCCTGGCATATATAAACCATGACTATCTTCTCGACAGACACCCGTCGTATAATGAAGTCTTACAGCTGAGAGTCGTGTTTACATGCAAGAGCTCAGAACTCGGAGATGAGCTCAGAGCTCTGGGACAGTCCAATAAGACCGTCCAATAAGACCGCTTTGACCGTAGGCCCTCCCCCCGTACTCTACAGCTCGAGACAGAAACAATAAAGTGCCACACTCTATATCGTACACCACAAGAACCATGAGTGGGTTTCCACTTGCCATTATAACCTGGGACACAGTCATTGTAGGATTGGCGTCTTAGATCCAAGTTCACCCGGTCACCCCTCCACATGACCTTCACCACCCTCACCAGTTAACCCTCAATGATACCAGATTTCAGGGCTTCCCACTACTCACAGTGTCTATGTGACACCAGAAGCAAATTAACTTGAAGTCTGGACCCTTACACTAGGCTAGCTAGACTGCATTGGCCACCGCCTTTTTGCTTATAACACATGATGTGACGGGGATGCGCAGTAAAATTGGTATATATATCGTGTTAGCGCAGATTCAAAACAAAAATTGAGTGTGTTGTGCATCACGGGAGATGGTCTGTTGCTGGAATTTGAATACTCAGCCTATGAAACGTACATAATTAGTCACACCCATCAATCCCCACCTGGCGCCTTTGTATTTCGTCTTGCATATGTGGGGAATATGCAAGAGTACGATGGTGTAGGCTGTTTGACGCGTGCCAGTGCCGTCTAGTTAGTATAATCTAATGATACACACTTGCACTTGCTAGTTTCGTTTGCTTCTCGGTACACATAAGAGGGATCATGCGTAAGGCGGATTGGGGAAACGGGTTGCACGGCGTGTTCACAAATTCATTGCCCATCGCGGTGTAATGGAGTGTCCAAAGTAGTATAGAAAGGCTATCTGTGACATTACCTCCGGTTTCGGTCACGTGACCGGAAGTGACCTCTGACCCTGTTGATGCCGTGTAGTACCGGTGCTCAGGAGGGTGCCCCGCAGTCCAGGTAGACAGTCCCCACTCTTTCTGGGTCATACATGCCCATCATCCGTGTTGCCCCACCTCGGCTTTCTATCAGTATCACCTGTGGGCATTGCATCGGTGGTCGGATACCCGCCTTGGACATTCTCGTCGTCTTCCTGGTCATTACCCGCACCTCGAACTCTATGTTTTTTTCACTCCACCTGCTGCTCTTGTAACTTGGCATAGTCCTTCCTCGTCAAAAGTTTGTGCTGGAATGCCCGCTCTTAAACTAGACCAAAACATGTACTTGGTCTGTGGGATGATTTCATTGGCTCTCTATTTCACTGCACTGCTCTTGCATTGGTTAGTTTTTCTCAGCTAGCTGATTGTCTGGCCTATGCCAACTTGGTTAAAATAAGAATCACACGTTTATATTCAAGCATGGGGCATTTATAGCCACTTGTTTATGTTCATAACCGATTGTACAGTAAACACACAAGGCAGGGTTTTTCGTGAGATCTCATTTGCTTTCATTCAAGAACAACACTAAAGAGCAACATCAACGTGAGAACAACCACGTGAGAACTGACGCCCAGATCGGGTCTTGTACATTCCAATGGTTAGAACTTAAGCCCAGAAAGAGGCATGTACAGTTAAGTTATATACGGCCCAGTCGTACATCAGCACATCTTTATCTTCGGCCTGAGGGGTACTCGTCAACATCTGTACGATAGTGGGTTGCGTTTGTCCCCGACAATGATGACAGAGGTAAAACAGACAGTACTGGTCGCACACGCTTCTGCTCAGGATTTGTAACGCTTGACTATTCCAGCACCACGTCTCTGTGCCTTCGTCCATGAAGGCCATCAATTCGGAATGGAGGGGTGGAAGTCCGTACGGATCAAAGTATTCGCCCTGCTGTTCTGCCAAGCAAGTACACGGCCACCCAATGTTGACCGGGACGACCCATCGAGTCTGTGTTGAGGACGTGTGCGGCAGAATATACAGGGTCTAACACATCTCGGGGCGAACATCCCTTGAAAGATAGTGCGTACCCCTGGGTCATTCTCCAGCACGATGGTAATCTGGTCTCTATCCATGTAAGGTGGCAAAGTCACACAGGATGTTGCGCGTCTTGTCTACTTGACTGATGTTGCCAAACTCGGCGTAGCAAATCACATTTATGGTATTCCAGAGGGCTCGTGCAAAGTGGATTTCCAGCGTACGTTGCCCTGCCTGGCGAGGGTCAACTGCTGGTCGTTCTCTAAGGTGGGGGTCAGATCGAAACAGAACAACGTGTATCCGTTAGCGTAGTCCTTCCGACTGATCATATTTGCTTCACCCTGGTTGATTTGACTTGTCGCCGTAAACAGGCCCTGATAGGCTCGAATGAAATTCTCGCGTTCAAAGTTCGGTGTTAAGGCCGTGGATGGGACCTTTTGTCCGTCCACAGCAGGGCCACAAAATTGATGCCAAAATGGTTAAACGAGTTCTCCGGGTAGGATCAGCTGAAACTGGTATTCTCCACATTGGCCAGGATCAATCGCTTGGGCAATTCCCCCAAGAACAAGTTTTCTTTGTTGGCGCTCATACTCCCGGCAGCCGAACTCTTACTGTGGCTATTACTGTTTTAATAGTGTTCCCAGGCCTTGAGGTCTTGTTTCCGGCGTCGTGATTGTCGCGGTGACTTGCTACGTGTCACGGCTCTGAAGAGGCCAAGGGCGTGAAAGGTTTCCGTAAGGAGCGTATCCGTTGTGGTGTTTTGGGTGGTGACTCAGGTTCCCACTCGGCTTCCGCGGGGTCGAGTCTGTCGTTGCGACTTGCGGGATGCGTGTATCGGACATTGCTGTTCTATGTACCGCTGCATCCAGGTCCTGGGGGTTCCCCACCAATTCTTGTGGTACATACATGTCTTTCAAGCCTCGGACGGACACCTCCCATCCTTGAGGATCCGAGTATGACCTGCGTTGACGCATCAAGCCATTCACTAAATCAGTCATGTGGGTACCGGGAACCACCTGGTTCTGTACCAGTAGTTCGCCTTTATCATTCCAGTTCATGTTCGAATTGTCTTTCATCCGCTGTAATACCAGGCCAGCTTGTTTCTTGAACAACGCGGATACACCCTGTTAGACTTCGTCTTCCACACACTGTAGGCCTCTGGGTGGTACAACTGATAATGACGGCTGTGGGACAAGTGGTGTTGGATGTACTTGTTATGCTGACTGTGCGACTGACGCCGGACTTGGTCCAACCCCGGCCGCTGTAGAATCTGTTGCATCTCTTGATCGAGGCGCTCATTGTCTTCACCGTAGGTGGGATCGGATACGGCGACTGGAGGCTTAGAAGCAGGCGAGGTTCGATGAGGACCATTTTTAGTGTGGTTCACTGTCGACCGAAGAGTCAACCGAGTAGAGGGCCTAACATAGAAGCAGCCAACGGGGCTTTGAGTGGAGGCGCTTGGTGGTATAGCCCTGTTTCATAAGCTTCTGCAACACTTTCGTGACGTTGATTAAAATCGTCACATTTAACACAGGATCTAGCAAATGCTACTAGGCGAGATATGTATACGCCATATGCAGGTCCCACTGGAATATTACACTGCAAAAAAGGGTAGTTTACCATAGAGATGTAGGTCTAAATATGATGTGCCTGTAGGGCTATCTGTAGTTTCCTTCAGATCCAGCGAAGGTGGATATATATCCTTGATTGTGTCATTTAGCGATTACCCACAGCGAGAAGATCGTCTATATAGCCTTTTGTGAACGAGAAGGAAATGGCTTCGAATGAATCGGCTTTTGAAAGCGCCTGCATATAGTCATATTCATAAGAGAACAGATATAGGTCAGCCAACAGGGGTGTACAATTAGTACCCATTGGAATACCTGCATGCTGTTGATATATTGTGTTGCCAAATTTCGCATAGATATTTTACTGAGAAATTCAAGCAACTCTATAAACAAAGAAACTTCCTATGAATGATATCTCTTGTATGTAGTAGAGCTAAAGAATGCTTTATGGCTTCCGACATTAATATATCTACGATCAGTTGTCTTGAACACAGATACTATTAATGAACTTAGACGGTCAATAAGGTCCTGCTGAGGGATTGTGGTATAGAGAGTCGAGAAATCCCATATGGATACATGTCTGTACAGTATGTGACCTTTAGCATCAAGTTCTTCCGTGAGACACTTTGAGTTTTTCATTATCCACCAACATTCAAAGCCAGAGTTTTTAGAAATAGTGGCGCAATACCTTTCACAAATTGCTTTTACCTCCTGAAGGGCCCTCGTCAACAGGGTTGAAATTAAACTTGGCGATGCAGCTTCTAGAACCAGCAATGAATCTAGCTTTGTATGGTGATTTATGCATTTTGGGAGTCCAGTATACTTTTGGTATGTCGTTATGATTGGTTGGAAGACAAATACCTCTTTTTCTGAGAAACGTTTTATGGTCGTTAAATAAATCTTCCAGAGTAAATGCAGTTTGGGAGTAAGTAGACGTATTTGATGATGATATGCTTACACTTAATTATTTAACCAGTACCTGGTAATAGTAATATTTACATATGAATATTATTTGGAGCTTTGTCTGCTGGAACTATGACGAATTTACTCTGGAGAGTTGCTAGATCTTCTTGGGGAAGGGTACTTCTGACAATATGGCGGGCTGTTTCAACGACCTTGCTCTTGATGAGGTCCAGCCAATCAGCGCGTACTGTAGGTTCAACTTTCTCCCGCTTAGACCAATCAATAACGTACTGTTCCAAAGCAGACAGGACTATCTTCTGGTCAGCCTTCAGATTTATTCTTCTCGGCTTCCCATATTTAGGTCCCTTCATCAGGAGTAATCTTAGGTCCCTATCACTCACCACATCAAGTTTACCAGTCACAATATGCTTGCATGGTGTATAGTTGAAATTCGACGATTCACAATCACAACTATAGCCTCCCGACATGTATAAGTTCCAGTCCTTTATCTAAGTAGTTGAGTTTCAAGAAAAGCCGATCTTGGGATGTTTCGATTATGTTCACTGGACGATACAACCGAACATACGCTATATCTTGACATACTTTAGTGATTTTGGGTATATTTCCTGAAGACGCAAGATTGTTGTATATCTCTGGCTATATTACTTAAAGCTGTCAGAGATAACGCGCACAGAACTGTACGTAAGCTATGTATACTATTGTATACCCACTAAGTAATTTAAAGTGATATGATCGAGGAATCAACGCACTTTTAAACTTTCTCCAACCATGGCTGCGATGCCTCCGTTGATGGGATTTATATAGCTGGGTAATGTTGGATATATTTGAACGGCGGTTTGTAACATTGCCGAACCCAATGACATTATCATTTAAACCATACGGAAACACTGGCCCAAGTTCTAGCATCCAGAATTGTTCCCGCGCTCGGATTCTTTTCTGAAATCCAAAGGGGGAATCCCTGGTAGATGGATTGACAACATCTATGATCTGAATACTAAAGTTATCCCATCCATGGTCGGGTCCAGAAGGGATTTTCTGTGGCCATTTACCTTAAGATGGAGTCTTTGGGTGGTCTTGCCAACATACTGTTGACCACACTTCTTACAGGGAACTAAATAAATACAGTTGGTAGTAGAACAACTAAGATCAACATACGAGTTTACAGAATATCAGTTACCAGTTAACGCGGAACTAAATGAAGCTGAAATATTGAAGAGTGGACACGTGAGACATCCACAGTGTCCACACTTGGAAATCTTGAAATTATTACATGTAGAATCATCGAGCGCAATGTTACAAGGTTTGATGACGTGACCTTGCTTTGCTGTCAGAAATATATCTGTTATTTGGATTGAAAACTATTAGAGACTCGGTCGAGGAACCTGCACTAAGGTTCCTCGGATCTGTCTTACCATTATTTCTTTCTACTGTATCCATCATGGGTTTAGGATATGCAGGGGCCCGGCCTCGGGAACAACTTGTCCACTAGCAAAATCCTGACATACACGGGTTTAAAAGTCAACCTTGATGTTCTATTAATTCTTTTATTATCCCCATTATCAAACACACACACCCAGCTGGGGGAACCACTGTGGGTGTGTTTACATCATTTTTGCACGTACACGTGGTGGGTCGCTCTAGGGAAAATACCGGTCCGTAGTCGAAGGTGGTCGGGGGTGGCTTGATTCATGTCGAAGAGCATATACTTGTGTTGAGGCGTTGTCCATCTTCAAATTGGAGCGAAATGCAAGGATTCCAACGCACACCGAGTGCGTCCGGGATATATCTGTCTCGCCAGATGCCGCAGTTGAGTGGTGTCTCTCGAGTTTTTGAACACCACCAGGTAGTGGGCATTCCAATGTCCCGATGTTTCGATGCTCTTTGCTTTTACTGGACAGATTCTGCACAATGTAGATGATGCTGAGCTGCCGATGATGACTGACTTTGGTTAAAGAGCTGGGTGAACCGAGCATTCATCTACTCCATAAGATCATCCATGACCGCCAAAGTGTCCGGTTTCAAATCGTTCAGGTTGGTAGGCCTTCTACGAACGTGATGTTGGGCAATGCTGCATATGCCGCTTGCCATTCTCCGTAGCACCACGCGACCAGGACAATGGGGGGGGGGAGACTAATCATGCTGTCGGCGTGTTGAACGAGCTTCTGGACTAAGTGCGTCTTGCCTGAGCCCGTCGGCACCGCAGTGAGGCAGGTGAAAGGGTTTTGCCACCGGGGGTCTATGATTTGAGGTGTATCCGCTATCGTGGTAACCCGCTCTTGTAAATTTGGTACGAGTGAACCGGGGTCGGTGTCGTCCGAGCACTGGCGTGTCTGGAGAGCCTTGGTACCGTTGTTGTAGCGTTAGTGCATTCACCGTGGATGGCCAAATACGGTGGAGCTTCTGTCGTAGTGATCGCTGCAATACTTGTTTACCGGCTGTGGTTCTTGGCTTGATAGCCCTTTCATCTGGTTGTCTGGGGCCCAGGAATTGAAGGAACTGGACCAGCCTTGCCATTTCATGAGATGCACCGTCTTGCCTCGGCGTCGCTCGGTTTTCAGGATGCGTTCCTCAGTGTAGTAGTCTTGGCCTGTTTTCATCACGGGCTGTAATTCTTGCTCGTAAAACGTTCCTTGCAGCGGTTCCCCTTGAAGATCCTCCAGTTCATATTCCTGCGGTTGTCGGGGTATGCGGCGTTTAATCACGAAGTGAGTCATTTACATGCAATCGGGTCACCGTCGGGGACATGGACAGCCAATGGCAAGCCGACTTGGTCGACATGAAATACAAGCGTCTAGTCCGTCATTCATAATTCAGCCGTCGTCCATTAAAGAATATCCGCGTCCATAATCCAAAGACCTATTCCATATCCATATAACAGTATTAGCACCAAATTCAAAAAAGACAATCATAGTATACATAAACATAGGCTAGTTTCCTGCAAGAGAGAAGCGGTCAACAGTTTTCAATGATGCCGACAAGACATCATGATGTTCCAAAAATATAAAATCCGTATCGCTGATCAGTATTCTTAATCCATAATAATCGTTCTAAAGTCGTTATCTAGAGAATGGTGTATCTCAGTCACGCTTTGATTGTGACTGTTCATATGAGCACCATGAGGATCTTGAAGTACATGGGTTCATACGGCCCCTAGCCCCAGGTTAAGCGGAATTAGACACAAGTTACGAAACGTAACGCCATAGATCTTGCACGCTACGTTCGTATTTTGCTATCAGCATGCGATATGTATCGCCAAATTTGAGAAACTTTGAGTGGAGGCGCTTGGAGGAATAGCCCTGTTTTATAAGTTTCTGCAACAATGTTTTGTGACGTTGATTGAAATCGTCACAATTAACACAGGATCTAGCAAATGCTACTAGGCGAGATATGTATACGCCATATGCAGGTCCCACTGGAATATTACTGTCCAGAAAGGGATAGTTTACGATGTCGAAATTGTAATCATCTCTTTTGTCATAAAGTCGACGAGAGGGAATGCCCGCTTCATTTTTATAGAGATATAGATCTAAATATGATGTGCCTGTAGGGCTATCTGTAGTTTCCTTCAAATCCAGTGAAGGTGGATATATATCCTTCACTGCGTCATTTATATAGCGATTATCCACAGCGAGAAGATCGTCTATATAGCGTTTGGTGAATGAGAAGGAACGGGCTTTGAATGGATCGGTTTTTGAAAGCGCCTGCATATAGTCATATTCATAAGAGAACAGATACAGGTCAGCCAACAGGGGTGCGCAATTAGTACCCATTGGAATACCTATATGCTGTTGATATATTGTGTTGCCAAATTTCACGTAGATATTTTTAATGAGAAATTCAAGCAACTCTATAAACAAAGAAACATCCCATGAATGATATCTTTTGTATGTAGTAGAGCTAAAGAATGCTTTATGGCTTCCGACATTAATATATCTACGATCAGTTTTCTTGAACACAGATACTATTAATGAACTTAGACGGTCAATAAGGTCCTGATGAGGGATTGTAGTATAGAGAGTCGAGAAATCCCATGTGGATACATGTCTGTACGGTATGTGACCTTTAGCATCAAGTTCCTCTGTAAGACATTTTGAGTTTTTTAATATCCACATACATTCAACGCCAGAGTTTTTAGAAATAGTGGCGCAATACCTTTCCCAAAATGCTTTTACCTCTTGAAGGGCCCTCGTCAATAGGGTTGAAAGAAGCTTGGTGGTGCAGCTTCTAGAACCAGCTATGAATCTAGCTTTGTATGGTGATTTATGCATTTTGGGAGTCCAGTATACTTTTGGTATGTCGTTATGATTGGTTGGAAGACAAATACCTCTTTCCATGAGAAACGTTTTGTGATTGTTAAATAAATCTTCCAGAGTAAATGAAGTTTGGGAGTAAGTAGACGTATTTGATGATGATAGGTCTACACTCAATTCTTTAACCAGCACCTGGTAATAGTAATATTTACATATGAATATTATATTATTTGGAGCTTTGTCTGCTGGGACAATGACGATTTTACTCTGGAGATTTGCAAGAACTTCTTACGAATTGAGGTTTCTCAGTACTTGTTTTGCTTGGGGAAGAGTACTTCTGTCAATATGGCGGATTGTCGATGCCGATGTAAAGCTTATCATTTCGTGAAGTGGCAAGGCTGGCCGAGTCCTCGCCAACCTGATGAGACGGATTTGAAGACTCTCGACAGGAATCGTAATTTAGTCTATGCTCAGACATGGACAGTGTGCGAATGCCACTGACACTTCAAACCAGATAAGTTCGATTGGATGTGATCACTGTCTTAGCCCATCGGGGCTTGTTGTACGGGGTGTCTTCTACGACGTGACAACCTTCATCTCGTTACTCAACCAACCTTGAAACTCTACGCCAATGACGGCAGGTCAGGTGGGGCACGATACTCTCACCCACCCGGTCACATCCCGAGCGATCGCCCGTGCCAGTCCCCCAGCGGACACAGACGCAGCCTATCACGGTACCAACTATACCACAGACCCAGCCCGCCACGGTACGACCAACCTTTACCTCAGAAACACAACCTGTCACAGTACCTATCGAAGTCACTGGAGTAGAACCCACCTACCACCAGTGAGTCCTCCTAAGCGTCTTGGGGGGCCTGTGTTAGATTTAAAAGAGTGATTTACCACGCCAGACATAGATCCCCGGTGACAACACTGTGCCTCATCGCGGGTACGACGGGGTCAGGCAAGACTGGTTTCGTTCGGAAGTTCGTTCAACACGCCGACTGCATGATTGCATCACCCATCGTTCGGGTCGTTTCAGGGACATATAGCGATTGCATGTTGATCACGCCTACGCGCCACTACAGTGTTAACCACGTCGGGTAGTGAATATTTGTCACTCAAAAATCTGCACTTTTTCGGGAGGCGAAAATGATGATTCCTTTATGGAGATAAAATTTTATAGAAAACGAGTTGGTCGACGCCCTGCTTTTTAAAATGTCCGTTGTACGTGGAATACTTTCACATGCCAATAAAACCAGTTTATATGTTTTATCCGGCAGGTAGGTCGAAATTATCACATTTCCGTACATTTTCTGGAAGGGTTTTTTCAGAACATTTGCCGGTTTAGGGAGGTTTGCGCTTCTTTGCTTTTCAATTTTAATAGCTTATGGCCTAAGAGCCGAACCCATGTCTGTTTTCTGCCGCACATAACTCATACTGAACTATAGATTGTAATTTCTGCTAATTGGCCGCTAGATGGCGCAGCGGTATATTACTGCACGCTTGGCTGAACACAGGTGCCAGTCGTCTTTTGACTGCCGCTTAAACGGTGTACGACCGACAGTGTATTGAGCCCGACTCAAGATTACACAGCATGGGGTCAATTGGGGTCTCCAGCTTACTCGTTAATTGTACAATCAACTCCCAATGTATCATCTTTAAATATATTTAACTCTGGTAGAATATCTGATCTTATAGACAAGCCTGTTACACACACACAAAAGGCATACTTTGGAGCAGATATTGGACATTGAATGTAAGCAATAAAACTTTGATGAAAGAATATAACAAAATATGCACTTCAAAACCGATGAATATTAATAATAAAATTGGTTGAAGAGAAATGTAACACTTTGTTGTATTATACATGTATTTTTACAGATTATGGCATTTCGACCTACCAGTTATAGTACAACGCTTGTGAAATTATGCAAGAAAAGTTTTTTGTTCCAGTTTCCGTATTACGCCAACAAACATAAATCACAGCATTCTAATCAAGGAAGAGGAGTTCACACATTGTATTTGACAACAGATACTCATATACAGTCAATTACAGTCTTCGTTTTCAGGGTGGGATAAAGGTGTAAAGAAGCTGTGCGATATTGTTTTTGGTGTTGATCACATAATCATATTATGAAAATCAACCTTCCTGTCCGTAACGTTTTCGAAGCCGCAATAATGACAAGAACCCACGCTACATAATAATAGAAGGTTCAAGAGTTAAAAAACCAAGCTTTCGATTCTATTTTTCGACTTCCTCCTTTGCAAACAAAGTTTCTGAGTAAAACAAACCTCTCTGACTTTCTGAGTAAAACAGAACTCTAATGATTATATATTCTAAAGGCAAACGTTAAGACGGAAATGTGACAATACTTTAGGTGTTGATTATCTGGAGGATCAAAGAGACAGACCATAACACCTGAGGCTGAAACTGTACATTGCCTTATATACTTAGCGCTGGAAAAGATATTCAAAAAACAAAGAAATGTACCGCGAAATTCAAATAAAACATTGAGTTGATGGACCGCGAAATTCAAATAAAACATTGAGTTGATGGACCGCGAAATCCGAATGGGAAGCGGCCCTTAAACTTAAACTACAATTTCAATCAAAGTACATTGCCAGAGTGACTTACAACCCTAGAAGAACCTGCACCACATATAACACTGATATATAAATATCGAACGACATGGAATGTCCCAGAATGAGAACATTGAAGAACATTCGGCTATTGAAGAAAACAGCGAACTATCTGTTCATGAAATTAAACAGAAACTTGTGGCACTTGGTGTTTCAACAAAATTAAGAAAGAAAGAAAAACTTCTGTCATTGCTGAATAATTTGAACTCATGATATGTTACAATTAATTTACTGCCATATATTGTACAAACATTGTACATACATGTACTATATGTAAATAAAACAATACCCATTATATAATCGTTTGTTACAATCTTCTATTTTGCATTGACGTGGTTTAATTATATAATGATTTGTCAGAAACGACTTCGCCTCATGCAATACACAATTGTGATCCATGCTTAATCCGCCCAGCAGGTATCGTCACCTGTCACCAGGTCTCCGCGTTAATTGCCACCGACCGGCCCCCACTTAATCGGTCTAGCTGAACCCCTCATAGTGTCTTTCTCTAAAAATTAACAAATTTTAAATTGAAATGGAAGCAAGAAGATATTCAATAATTAGACCAAATAAAGAACCATGAGATAGAACAGAATATGGTTTGTATAACGCCATGCTGGCAAATATCGTTGGCTGAACGGTGTTTTACCTATAAGCTTTTAAAAATGAGCTACTTTCGGCTTTTTCGTGAAAACCTATGCTAAGGTGTAGATTGAAAATGCAAATTGAACCCTCATTTTTAAATCAAATTGGAAGCAAGTAAAACATTTTCCATGGGAAAATAAAATAGCACATCGTATGGATATACTATTCGAAATTAACTTAATATGCTGGCAAATGTTGTCACCCGAACAGAAATGCTTGATTTTCAGCTTCGAAAAGCATGGTCCTATCTAATCTAGGTTAAATTTCGCAGGCCTTGTTGAGCAGTGGAGTCTGTCTGCGCCTGACAGAGTTGTCTTCCCTTACCAATGAAAGTTGGACATGAAGTTAGGTGTGGACTGCACACCCACGTGAAAACCAGGATTATTATCTCCAATGTACACGTTGAATACTTGTGATTTGAAGAAATAATGATTTAGCACTTTTATGGAGAAAGAAAGAATGAGCAGAAATGGAACCCACTAAATATCCGCGACACGCAAATCTATCGTCACGATCCTACTACATGAGTTACGTTCCATAGGCCAGGTCAACCGTACGGTACTTTTCCTTTCCATTCTACCTTTTTCTATATCTTTTTACGATAGATGGATGGATTGATGTACATGTAGGATAAGAATGATATATCGGGTCCCATTTGAGGAGGGGAGAGGGGTAAATGTGGGTTGTATGAGGGTTGTATGACATTTGACCTTGGACCTGGGATTGACCTTGAACATCGGTCCTTTGAGTTAACTTCTGGTTGAGTGACAGACGGGTGGATGTGAGAATACGACTTGGGTAAACTCCGGAACTCCATACCCGGTCCAAATGGCCGTGTAGGATCTCGCCTTTAAGTGCTCGTGGAGTAGACTGGAGATGACTTCATGGTGCACAGGCGCATTCGCAGGGATGCGTTTGGGGATCTAGGGATTATACGTTGTCCAAATTGGCAGTGGAGGGTCACTTTTTGAAGAGCTCGTGGTGTAGATTACGCTTGGGTGGTTTTGTCCTGAAGCGGTGTTATGATACGCATGCACAGTGGAGAAGTAGCAGCGAAACTTGGGCGTTTTGCGGTGCACAGGAGATGTGGTTGAGCGACTGAGGCATCATCCAAGGTGTTATATTTAAGCCCTTGTGGTGTAGACTATGACACCAGTAGTGACGGCATAGCGCGCATGCGCACTCGGGGAGTAGTACAGAAAGATTGGAATTTCGTTCACACAAACACACGTAACCCCATGAGTGTATCCCACAAGAATATCAACGTAGAATTGCATGTCAATTACTTTATTATCGTCTGTGTTACATCATACTCAAGCGGGAGAGGCGACATTCATGTTCAAGCCACGAAAGCCTGGTCGGCCAGTTTAGTGAAGGGTTTATGGGATGTTTAAAGACGATAGCGATGAAATGAAACTAGCCCAGGTTTATTTATACTATGATTGTCTTTTTGAATTTGGTGCTAATACTGTTATATGGAATATGGAATTGGTCCTTGGATTATGGACGCGGATATTCTTCAATGGACGACGGCTGAATTATGAATGACGCTTGTAATTTAAACCCGTGTATGCCTGAATTCTGCTGGTGGCAAGTTGTCCCCGAGGCCGGGTCCCTGCACAACGGAAACTCATGATGGATACAACAGAAAGAAATAATGGCAAGACAGATCCGAGGAACCTTAGTGCAGGTTCATCGGCCGAGTCTGTAATAATTCGAAATGACCTTTTCAGTCCAAATGACAGATATATTTCTGACAGCAAAGTAAGGTCACGACATCAAACCTTGTAACATTGCGCTAGATGATTGTCTAGCACCGAATTCTACATGTAATAATTTCAAAATTTCTAAGTGTGGACACTGTGGATGTCTCACGTGTCCACTCTTTAATACTTCAGCTTCATTTAGTTCCGCGTTAACTGATAACTCATATTCTGTAAACTCGTATGTTGAGCTTAGTTGTTCTACTAAAAACTTTATTTCTTTAGTTTCTTGCAGGCAGTGTGGTCAACGAAAATCCGTTAGGAAAATCCAATTGCTTATAGGTCAGATCATAGACGTCTATCCATCTACCAAGGATTCTCCCTTTGGATTTGAGAGAAAAATCCGAGAGCGGGAACTATTCTGGATGCTATAACTTGGGTCAGTGTTTCCATATGGTTTAAATGATAATGTCAGTGGATTCGGCAATGTTACATACCGCCGAGAGCGGGGATATTCCAGTGGAACCTGCCTATGGCGTATTCATATCTCGCTTAGTAGCATTTCTAAGATATTCTATTTCGGATATTCTTTAATGGACGACGGCAGTAGTATATAAAGGCTATTACAGAGCTCATTTTGCCGGGGGAGGTAACTCTGTTTGCACTTTTTTGATTTTGACAAATTTCGGATTATCTCCCTTGATTCGAACATTTGCATGTTTTCACAGAATAAATAAATAAATAAATTAATTAATTAATTAATTAATTAATTAATTTTAATTAATTAATTTTAATTAATCAATCAATAAATAAATTAATTAATAAATAAATCAATAAATAAATAAATCAATAAATAAATAATAAAAATAAAGAGTTCCAATTGTTGGAGGGGATGTATTCAGAATGTATTCATCCGCGGTGATGCGGTCTGGCAGCGGTTTTGGCGGTGATTCGGTCTCGGGAAAAAGCTTCCGCGGAGAAAAAGTAGTCCCTAGATAAAATGGTCCGATGGGGTCGAGTGATGTATCAAAGTGAAGCATTCGTGAAGGGGCATCTAATGGGCTGGGTGTGGGGTTGAAATATCGGCATTCTGCGCATGCGCGGTGGCCCAAGGGTATGAAAATAGCCGTTTTGGGATGTAGGGGAGTCCCTAATGGTCCAATGGGGTCGAATGAGGTATCAAAGTGAAGCCTATGTGAGGGGGCATCTGATGGGCTGGGTGTGGGATTGAAATATCGGATTTTTGCGCATGCGCGGTGGCCCAAGGGTATGAAAATAGACGTTTTGGAGCTAGGGGAACCCCTAATGGTCCAATGGAGTCGAGTGAGGTATCAAAGTGAAGCATTCGTGAAGGGGCATCTGATGGGTTGGATGTGGGATTGAAATATCGGCATTCTGCGCATGCGCGGTGGCCCAAGGGTATGAAAATAGACGTTTTGGAGCTAGGGGAACCCCTAATGGTCCAATGGAGTCGAGTGAGGTATCAAAGTGAAGCATTCGTGAAGGGGCATCTAATGGGCTGGGTGTGGGGTTGAACTATCGGCATTCTGCGCATGCGCGGTGACCCAAGGGTATGAAAATAGCCGTGTTGGGATGTAGGGGAGCCCCTAATGGTCCAATGGGGTCGAGTGAGGTATCAAAGTGAAGCATTCGTGAAGGGGCATCTGATGGGTTGGATGTGCGGTAGGAATATCATTCTGCGCATGCGCAGACGCAATGCGGAGCTCGTCCAATCAGAAGCGAGTATTTCAAATCCGTCAGAGCTCTCGTCCAATCAGAAGCGAGTATTTTGACCCGGTGCATTATGGGACATATCCAAGATGGCGGCACATATGTTCAAGATGGCGGCACATCCGGTGTCGAAAACTGGCCATTTTGTCGGGATGTGGTCACCTAGTGTCGAAAACTGGACCCTGTATGGGTCCCGCTAGCCGTTTTGGAGCTAGGGGAGCCACTAATGGTCCAATGGAGTTGTATGAGGTATCCATGTGAAGCCTAGGTGAAGGGGCATCCAGTCATGGGTGGGTGCATGCAAAATTTTTCCTGAAAAAAAACGGAACTCGGACTTTATCGAAAAATCCGGGAAAATACCTATATGGGGTATGGGGGGTATATAGGTCGCCGGGCTTAACGGGGCTTGCCTATCAATAGAGTTATCTCCCCCTAGTTCCAGGGTGGGTGTATGTAAAATTTTTCCTGAAAAAATACGGAACACGGACTTTATCCTAAATTACGGAAAAATGCCTATATGGGGTATGGGGGTATAGGACCATCCTGGGAAACCTACTTCTCGACATTTGCGGTATAGGTTGTGGGGTCTCGTTTTCTTAGTCTCGTCAAGACAAACATGATAGGAAGTGTCCCGGCACGAATCGGTGAAATTTTTGAAAAAGTACGATATAGCCCCATATAGTCCCATACTGGGGGTATAGGATCGATGTTTGTCCCCCTGGGAAACGTACTTCTATACATATGCGGTAGGGTTGTGGGGTCTCGTTTTCTTAGTCTCGTCATTTAGAACATGATAGGAAGTGTCCCGGAGCGAATCGATGAAATTTTTGAAAAAAGTCACCGAGACCCATATAGACCCATATAGTCCCATACTGGGGGTATAGGATCAATGTTTGTCCCCCTGGGAAACCTACTTCTATACATTTGCGGTAGGGTTGTTTGGATTTGTTTTTCACGTCTCGTCATTTAGAACACGATAGGAAGTGTCCCGGAGCGAATCGGTGAAATTTTTGAAAAAAAGTCACCGAGGCCTGGGTAGGCCCATAGGCCTATACTGCATGGCTATGGGTGCATAGGGCCATACGGGGTGGACATGTTGGAGTCTAGGTGAGTCCCTAATGGTCCAATGGGGTCGAGTGAGGTCTTATTTTGAAGCTCTCGTGGAGGAGCACTTGACTACACTAATGGTTCGTCCGTGTTCAATAGTCTGCGCATGCGCAGCCTGGCCCGTAGTATAGAAAGTAGGCATTTTGGGGGGTATGTGGGTGTGTGTTTGGGTTAGAGATGGGCTATTCACGGTTCGAATGGGTCGTGTAGGTATCAATGTGAAGCTTGTGTGGGGTAGAGTCAGAATGGCGTGTTTTTAAATGCATGTCGCGTCAATATGCGCATGCGCAGTCTGGCCGTAGTAGAGAAATCAGGCATTTTGGGGGGTATGTGGGTGTGTGTTTGGGGTAGAGATGGACCCCTATGGGTCCGAATGGGTCGTGGAAGGTGTCAAAGTGAAGCTTGTGTGGGTTAGAGTCAGAATGGCGTGTTTTTAAGTGCAAGTCGCGTTAATCTGCGCATGCGCAGTTGGTTGTAGTAAGTAAAGTGGCCATTTTGGGGCAGTACATGAAGGTATTTGGGGTCGAGATGGGCTATTCACGGTTCGAATGCGTCCTGGAAGGTGTCACCTTGTAGCTCTCGGGGTGTAGACCCCGATTTGAGGGCTGTTCACGTCACCTGTGACGTCATCGGTGACGTCATCAGTACGAGTAGTAAGTAAAGTGGGTATTTTGGGGCAGTGAAAGGAAGGTATTTGGTGTAGAGATGGACCATCCTTGGTCCGAATGCGTCCTGGGAGGTGTCATTTTGTAGCTCTCGGGGTGTAGACCCCGATTTGGGGGCTGTTCACAGCATCTGTGGCGTCATTGGTGACGTCATCAGTACGAGTAGTAGCGAAAGTGTGCATTTTGGGGCAGTGAAGGAAGGTATTTGGGGTAGGGATGCTTCATCCTCAGTCCGAATGCGTCGTGTGGGGTGTCATCTTGTAGTTTTCGGCGTGCAGACCTCGATTTGAGGGCTGTCCACAGCATCTGTGACGTCATTGGTGACGTCATCAGTAGGAGTAGTAGCGAAAGTGAGCATTTTGGGGCAGTGAAAGATGGTATTTGGTGTAGAGATGGACCATCCTTGGTCCGAATGCGTCATGGGAGGTGTCATGTTGTAGCTCTCGGGGTGTAGACCCCAATTTGAGGGATAGCCACAGCACCTGTGACGTCATTGGTGACGTCATCAGTACGAGTAGTAGCCAAAGTGGGCATTTTTTAGCAGTGAAGGATATTATTTGGTGTAGAGAGGGACCATCTTGTAGCAACGACCGCCAAAGCCAAGCTTAATGCTTCAACGCTCTGGTGAAATAGCTCAGAAGCTCTGATTTTCTAGATATTCCATGAAATTGTCACTAATTCTTCGAAATGCAGTGACGCCCGTCAAAGCCTGTCGTTACACCTTAACACTCTAACATAACGCCATGATATAGACCGGAGAGAGGACAACAACAGCAACAACAACAAGGATGACACATGAGAGAACAACAACAACAAGAAGTTTTTTTCATATAGTTTATTCTCCCCAATGTTACATCATACCCACGCTGGGGGAACCGCGTTGGGTATATTTACAATTCAAGAAGACTCTCATCCAATCAGAGGCCACCATTTGCATGTTTCATATTCGTTCCTGTCCGTTACATGTATTCTTGTCCAATCAGAAGTCTCCATTTCAGAAAGTTCCATCTTCGGCCATGTGCGCTTTGAACTGTTTATTCTAATCATCGTCGGGCAGGCCAGGATACCGTTGAGGCCACATATCCTCAGATAGTTGTTTGTGCTATCTGAGTATCTTTCAGTGCATGGGTGAATACATTCATCCGATGGGAAGATTCCGTAATTTGATCACGAAGAACGTAACATTGGTCACCCTCTCCACTGTCCATTTGGTGTTGGGGCGTTGATGTTGCACCCATTCCAAGGGATCCACGTTCTCTAGTTGGGTCAAGAACGTCTCCAGTGACGCATGATTGGTAATTGTGAAAGGATGGTCGAACAATTGGTTGTTGCCACTGGAATAGAAATACCGGACTTGACCCGTCATCTTATGCTGCAGCACATAACCAAACGCCAGATTCAATTTGAAGGACGTAGCTTGGTCATTGAAGATGGCTTCGACGTAGCTGCGTAGACGGGCGAGGTTGGTCAGTCGAAAATTGTAGATATCTTGAATAGGGCGATGACGGTGGAAACAGTGTCGGATCATGGACCAATGGCGTCGATACATCTCACTCACTGGATGATCTTCGGGTAAGAGATCGCTGGGAACATCCACTGCATCTTCCAGAAAATGTTCGTTGTTGTCAGGAGTATGACTGGGAACAGTAATGCTAGGGACCGGCTGGATATCTAGGCTCTTCTGAACTGTGGGTATAGGCGGGCTCTCCGTGATCGCATCATCAGTGGCATTCGTCTCCCCGGGCTCATCTTCACTAGGTCTGACCCTCATGAGTGTCTCTTTAGTGGAAAGTTGTGGCTCATACCGTGGTGATGGATCATGAATCAAACGTTGGTGCTGTCTTAACTGACTGGGTCGTTTGAAGAGTTGACCACATTCATAACATTGTTCCTTCGCACCCTCGTGGAGTGAGCGTTCGTGGCGCAGTAAAGCATTTTCCCGATTAAATGACCGTGCGCAGGTTATACAAGAATATAGTGTACCAGTGTGGATGGAGGACTCGTGTCGTCGCAAGTCTTCTGGGCGAGTAAACAGCTTCTGGCAAGTTGTGCAAGAGAACATATCGGCTGTGGATCTGGAAATCATGAATGCCGTAAAAAAATTGCCACTTTTATACGTTTTTTCAATGACCTTCGTGTCTTTTCGGCAACCTCCGTGTCTCTTCGGTCATCTCCGTGTCTTTTCGGTGACGTCCGTGACTCTTCGGAAGTTAGAGGGGAGGTGACCGGCCTATCGACCAATCAGAAGCCATCATTTCAGAAAGTTCAATCTTCGTTCAGTGTAACCTAAACGTCTTCGGGCAATCCATGATACTGAAGCTCGAAGCTCTTACTTCTCTCATTCAACACTGAGATCAATCTCCATCGGCTCTTCAATCCGCGGCGAATCGACCTCCATGGGTTCTTCTATTCTCAGATGCATTCCGATAGAAACTGAAATATCCGGTCTCGAGAGTGGCGAGCGTGATCCGTGTATAACATTTCGGTATCGACTCAATTGACTGGGATGCTTAAAGGCTATATCACAATCCGCACATGTATGCATGGGTACTTCGTGGCATGCACGTGTGTGACAACGCAAACTGTCCAGGCGATGAAAGCGCTTCGAGCAAGTTGTGCAAGAGAACATATCGGCTGTGGATCTGGAAATGATGAATGCCGTAAAACTTTCGGCTCTTATAGGCCAACATAGGAGTACCCGGATGTTCTACAGTCAGGGATGTAAAAGTCCCGGATGTAAAAGTGCCCGGATGTTCACGAATGTACTACCATCCCGGACTTCTATCAGGCCCAGGTCCAGAAGCTCTCATGTCCTGCACCGAACTACTGCTCGGTAACCCGTGAGTGAATTAATCACGGTCGCACGCTGTAAAATGCGAGTCGCATAGGGATGGGTCTCCGTCATGGCTCTGCAACCATAGGAATGGGCTTGTGAGATCCAGAGGGACGTGTTAGACCATGTTACACATGCGCGTCTACACGTAGTTCTACGTGTGTAGTCCGTGATAAGTACTATTCTGATTGGTTAGTCCAAAAAGAGAGCAACAACAACAACAACAGCAAAGATTACAGGTCAATCCTTTTTATTAGCCCCTCCATCACAGCACATCCACGCTGGGGGAATCGCTATGGGTGTGTTTACAATTCACTTATGCTATTGTGCGTGTATTCAGACGTTCACTGTGTTGATCTCAGACTGCTCTTGTCCAATCAGAAGCCGACCCTCAGAATAAGTATAGGTCATGTTGAAGGATGGAACACAAACTGTGGACGTCTTTCGGATTGCTGGGGATCAACTGACTGTGGAGTCTGAAGACTCGACTGCAATGCTGGCATTCGTGGCTGGGTGCCTTATGTACCGACCGTTGATGTCGCCGTAAATTATCCTTACGATTAAGGACTTCCTGCAGATCGAACACGTATACTCGCCAACAGCACCTTGAAAAGTAGACTCATGGATGGGGTCAAACATCACGGGTTCCTCAACCCTCAAGCGTGCATGTTCATGGATTACACGTTGGTGAGATCTCAACTGGCTGTGTAGTCTGAAGTGGTGTCCACAATCCCCACATTGATGCCTGGATGTCTCATGGAGACACCGTTCATGGCGGTGTAAATTATCCAGGCGATTGAATGTATCCCCACAGGTCTCGCAGGTATACTGGGCAGTAGCGTCGTGGATGCTAGACTCATGGCGTTGTAAGTCGTGCAAGCGTGTAAATGACTTGGAGCAAGTAGTACACGTGAACATCGTGTCGTAAGTGGTTGAACGAATGTCTGCTGAAAGTGTCAGACCGCTTCCCTTTTATAGCAAGCTAGCTGTTGATCTATTTTAGAACACTCAGTTTAACTACTCCCAAGTCGAAGACCGAGAGCATATGACCTCTGTGAGGTCACTTCCGCTTCCGTTCACGTGACCGGAACTGACCTTTGACCCCTGCGCGCAATTTACCACTGGGCACACGTACCTGGTGCACCCTGTACCCTAGCCCGTAGGGCTATAGGGTACACCAGGGGTACAGGGTGCACCAGGTACGTGTGCCCAGTGGTAAATTGCGCGCAGGGGTCAAAGGTCACTTCCGGTCACGTGAACGGAAGCGGAAGTGACCTCACAGAGGTCATATGCTCTCGGTCTTCGACTTGGGAGTAGTTAAACTGAGTGTTCTAAAAATAGATCAACAGCTAGCT
>JAVTVY010002627.1:0-34823 GCA_036873755.1 Hanleya hanleyi
AATCAAGGACAAAATTCTCAAAATCAAGATGGCAACATATTTCTCTCAAGGCAGTTTTGATGTTACATTGGGGTTCCTCTTTACCCACTTATCACCTTCAAGAGGATTCGAAGTTATCAGTGATGAACGGATACGGTGAATCGACCATATCATAAGTACACTGAGGCAGAGATGGAATATACAAACTATTTCGGCCGGAGGGGGATTAGAATCGGTGAAAGACTAATTTTCAGAGGAAAACAACAAACGGTTTCGAAATGAAAACACCTTGAATCCCATCTAAACCAAATGTTAAAAAGTTATGTTCTACGTCTTCGGAAAGTATACAAGGAAATATTTAACTTCAATCACGTTAATGACACAAATATGTATGCATATACACAGAACTTCAATTATGGATATAACAAATATTGAATTCGTCTGTAAATATTAAATTTAGGCCACAGACTCAGCACTTGTTTAGGTATACACAACATTGTGTTTGGAGTGGACAGACCAAAACTATATCCAATAATAATGATACTCTACCCATGTCATGGTCAAACCGTAGGCCAGTGTTGCAGAAAAATATCTATGTTACTGTTGAATAGAAAGGTTCTCTGGATCATTCATTTCTTACCACATCAGCATTAGAATGGGCTGCACACCCATAGCCTAGTTCGCTCCGGCTTTGATTTTGGCGTTGCGTTATGCTGCAAAAACATGTGTACATATGTGCCATTGGTGACCCAAGCAACATTAAAATTGGTCTACTTACAATCAAAAATTTGGGTGCACTGAAGAATTGATTTTGGATAGGGAGACCTAATCCCTGCTCGAAAAATTTCCATTCCCTAAGCTGTACGCTGTAGAAATGCATATACATGTACGTGTGTGTCATTGGTGAGATGAAATTTGATTTAAATCAACTGTTTTCTTTTTTTTCAGTGTGTTTAACAAACTGAACTCTACAAAATGACCACCATTACTTCGTGGTGTTGAGACTATATCACGCTTGAAATAACTTTTGTAATTCTCTCCATGAAAAAATCCAGTACTGTAACAGATGTTTCATGTACCAGGGCTTAATTACATAGGGAGACGTCATAATGTATTCATATTCGAGTTGACAAGGCCATCGACGCCGTAAAAGCAATAACAGGCGCTCTGTGTGTGTGTCGCTTATATCCCATACCCAGTGAATTTGCTGAATAATAAACCGTGAATGCCCCTACACGGCATTATTGACCTTTGTGCCAGTGAACACGAATACATTATTACGTCTTCCTATGTAATTGGGCCCAGTTAAATGAAACGACGCTATACTGGAGTTATATATCGAGAGAATGCCAAAGTTATTTCAAGCGTGATATATTAACAATATCACGAAGTGATGGTAGTTATTTGTGGAGTCCAGTTTGTTATACGCGCCCCAAAAAAGAGTTAATTATTGATAATTTCACAAGCTTCGAAGTAGATGCCCAATTGAAATGGACAAACTTTAGTTTCACTTACGCTTTCATTTTCGCCAGGCTAAATCATTCCATTTTAAGGAAAGCTCATGCGTTGTATGCACCATGAACATATTGCGTGGTATATGCTTGGAGGGAAATGAATGAAGAGAAAACTGACATAACAAATCTCTGTGAAAAGATAAGTGTCATATATATGGAGTGAGAAATAGTTACATGTCCGACAAGAAAATTAGGAAAAAATCCTGATTCCCCCGCCTTTTACACGGGTCCTGAAAATATAGCATTATGTACTATGTATCCGCTGCGTATTGAACTAAGAGAAACATCCAGCAGGAAGTATTTGGCATTCTAAACTATTGGTAAATGACCTACATTCTGGGCGATGAGGAAGAGGGAGATAACTCTAATGACACAAGTGAAACGCAATGCTTGAGTGATAAATTATACTCACATGACTGTATGATGTTGGAAGACTAGTTGGCGTCAAAATGTTCCGTTGAACGCTTGTTGTTGCTGGGAATACGAAGATTTTCAGTGCCGAAACTTAGAAACATAGTGTATATCTACTGTTATATAATATGATTACGTTTTTTTCTGTAAGTCGATAAATAGTGGTATAAGACTCTTCTGAATAATTTCAGATGTATCCAACACATTCGCTCAATAATGATAATGACCCATTACAACAACGTACCACCAAACTAAAATAAAGAATCGTTCGTCTCAGAGAAGTGACGTATGGGACGGTTCTATAATTAATTTCATCCCGTTGTTTCTGGATATTTATGAAGATGTCTCCAGCTTTCTGTAAATCTCTACTGCTGCACTAGCGATGTTCAGAAGAATTGCCCATGATCTTCATATTGAGGATTAAACTCAGAATTACTACGATTTCATGCTAAGGCCCTCGAAAACTCATGATTTTGTAATTCAATAGTCTAGAAAAATATAGAATAAACACTGTGTAGAATACAACGTGCATGCCTATGCCTTAATGACTAATACAAAAAGGGACAGAACTGTCATAAAGGACATTCCATAGTATCAGTTATCCATATTATACCAGCTCTAGCAGTTGTCTATAGGTTTATTGAGACAAACTGGGGCATTCTGAAGCAGACATCCAGTATGTGACCCTTAGAACTCATACCTGCACCAAAATGTTCTTGTCACTGAAGATCAATTTGCGTTTGGGGGATTCCATGGAGAATCTACGGCCATGTTTGGGAAGTAGAATATGTCAGCCCTTTCAGTGATGGGGTAACCTAATGGACAAGAGGATGTAGACAGAGTCATTTATAACACTAGTGCAAGGAATAAATGTGGGCTGACCTAATATCTGGTTATTCCTCCAAAATAATGAAGAGTTTACATTTGAAGAAATGAAGTACAATGTTTATCAATTCTTACAATAGACATTTGATCGGAGCCGGAGCCTAGCTGTAAGATGGTGTAAAGGGACACTATACAGAGCCGCAGCCAGGATTTACTGAGGGGTGATTCGCCTTCACTCCAAAAGGGCACATCAGGGGGTTCGCTGTATGGGAAAAGGGGCAAATAAGGGGTTCGCTTCAGTTTGAAAAGGGCATTTATATGAGAAAAATATATAATATTTCCGAAAGGGGGGTTTTCCCGAACCCCAAAAAAACCCACTGGCTACGGGCCCTGACTCACTGCTAAAAAAGGATCTTTCAAACATCATCTGACTATGCGTTTTATGTTATTCTCGCTCAATGATCCTCCATCCCTCAATCCCTCTATACAATCATTCCTTCCTCCCTCCCTTCATCCAACCATTCCTCACTCTTTCTCCCTCCCTCCACCCATCCAGTCATTCCTCCCTCTCTCCATCCTATCATTCCCCTTCCTTCTTTGCCTTCCTCCATCCAATAATTCCTCCCTCCATCCATCCAATCATTTCTCACTCTCCCCATCCATGAATTCTTTTCTCCCGCCCTCCATCCAATCTCTCTCCCCCCCCCCTCTCTCTCCCTCCATATACGGCTCCCTGATGTTTTAATACAGAGAATAACCTAATAGTTAACTTCTTTATATAATAAAAACGTTCAACCGCTGACCCTTCACGAGTTGTTCAGGTGCTTCTACATAAGTCTGGAAGGGATAGCATTCCCTCTTTCTTTTAACGTTTCGTTGTGATGATTGAACGCCGACTTTCTGGCGCTGTCCATCGAGGTCTGCATTAGCCAGACATGGGTGTGATTTTAATCCCCTCAATTTATACGAGTCCTATTGAATTAATGATTTAATATACCATGAATAATATGATTTCAAATCCATTGGATACATTCACAGTGGAATATACACTGGATCGATATACGTCTCCCGGGTATATGACGCGGTGTGGGGAAACCCGCTGCTCTCTTCGCGCGCCGAATGGACGCACGCTGCAATATAGAAAATCCACCAATCCTCCGACGATAAACTCTCCAGTTGGCTTCTACTAATGTAATATGGCCTGTTGTAAGATGTGCACTCTGTCTCCAAGCTTCAGTGCCGATTGCAAAAGTTCGTCAAGGTAGAAGTGTCTGTTAGAAAAAGCGCAATCTCACAATCCACGAGGCAATGTGAGCCGGACTCCCTTGTCGGAGTTGTTGAATAGAAATTGAAAGACATGTAGTCCATGTTTTTGAATTGCAGCGTTGATTATTGGAACTACATGTATTTTTACCTCCGTCGATCAGACGGAGGTCTAGGAGCGCAACGTGAAATCTCCCGCCAAATAATTGTCATATGGGGAACTCACGACTCATAGGATTTCCAATAGGGATTGTCATGGTTCCCGACGAAATTTTGACGCACTTTTGTTGGACACAATTGAAATAATGGGGTTCCCCATTGCAATGCATTGCAATGGGCCTTGCTTCTGTAGTCGGGTTCCACCTCCCATCCACCGGGAGATTTAACATGGCGGCCCTCCAGCTTGTAGAGATGGACAATGCGATTTTTTGCCGTTTTTCTGGTAAGTTTATTGTCGCCATTTGGTGTCATTACAACTCAATGATTCATAGTACACCACCCGTCATTTCTATATATCGTAAAGTATTTGTCGGCTGATGACTTATGTCGAAGCCAACCAAATAGCCCAAGTTGTTGTTGTTGCATATCAAACTGACTGAGTGACTGACTGGAAGACAACAGCACAATCGACGATGCCCTGATTTTTATGATACTTTTTTTGTTTCAGTTGATGATATCAACCAACCTGGTTGTTTAAAAACAGTTATTCTAAATTTTGCTGATAAATTATATTTCCGGGGGGGTGGGGGGGGGAGCTATTTATCTTGGCATTTGGCAGTTGAATAATGGTTTGATTTTGCAGAAGCACCAAATTGATCTACCTGCGTGAGTCTGTACACTTATTTAATAAAGCTGATAAATAATATACATATACTTTTCTTTTCATTTATCCTAACAGTTTAGTGACATCCACATTGTGTGCTGTGACACTTGTTGATGAAGAATAATTTGCTTGTTAAAACCTGATAATATTCTGAAAACTTATTCTGAATTGTAGCTGAAACAAAGGAGTGTCTACATTCTACATGTAGGCCTACATTATTGAGATTTTTGACTGATAGCATGGATGGAACCTTTCCCATTTTTTTTTTTTTTTTTTTTAGTTTTAAGCGCTGGACATACCACTGGGCATTTATTTGCCATACGATCACATTTCACATGCCTTGTTCAGCCCCGTGATCTGGAACCAAACAGACACTATCACTAGATGAAATAAGGAGATCATGATATACATTACAGGTTTTACCGATGCCAAATGACTTGAACAGAAGACAATTAGACAAAAAGAAAATCAATAAATATATCAATAAATAATAAATTACATAGAAAATTGTCTTGTCTTTGCAAGGGGGACATCAGACACACTGACAACACAGACCATTCATTCAAATTTTGCCTTCCATTGGGGAGGCAAAAATATTCCTCAAACACAGTACATATTCTCTTTTGTGATCTAATTTTCGTTTGTTAAAATATTGCTCCATAGAGAAGTTACTGATATAAACAATCTTGTTCTAGATTATGATATACTGGATTATTATCATGCTCATGCCACTAACATGAACTCCAAGCCAACCAGTGATCAAGATCCATCATCGTTCTTCAGAATTCATATTATTAATCACTCATAGATTGGATTAAGTTCTCATAGTACTCAGTTCTCATTTCATACTTTTGCAAATTCTTGTAACATGGTCAGGTTCCAGTTCTATTAAGTACACGTATGAAATGTGCGAACTGGTATGATGGATTTCATCTTGTGTATGACGAAAGAATGAAATATAATGAAGGCCATAAACATTTTCAATGAAGTGAGTTTTGATATTAAATATGTATACAATTGATTCCAACTTGCAGGTCATGGATTCAGCACTTCTGATATCAGATGCAACAGGACTGTTACACAATGGATGTACTGGATGAAATGGAAAAACCAAAACAGACTATTGATTGGTTCAGCTGTGTCAGAAAGGTGTGGAATGACAGAGGTGGTGAAAATCAGAGCCAGTGATTGGCCACAACTCCCCCCCCCCCCACACACACACATTGGATATCAGCTGATTCCTCAGGAAATAAACATTACGCATGTAATGACCACCGGCAGAGTGATACATGTGTCAATCGGTCAGACATTTTCAAGGATGCCTAGTTCTAACTTAAAACAACCATGCCGGACTTCATTCCTTCTCTCAGAATAATTGGATCTAACTTTTACAAAACCTGCAGCTCCCAATAGCTCCTGGATCTAGACCACATAAATGAAGGGATCTAGTTTATCGGTGCTATGGCAAAAATATCATGTAGAATGGGATGTGTATAATATCAGATTCATGAAAGTTGAAGTCCTGCAGCATGCTCCACAAATATCATCAAAAGTCATAAAACTTTCTGGTCTGCACCAGTGTGGATCTATACTTGTTTTGTTTTTTTTACAAAATTATCTCCCTTGACCAGGTGAGGACTTGAATGTGTCTGAAATGATTTAGCTTCTAGAAACAAAGACTTCATTTCCTGAGTAGAGGTAAAAACCGACCATATTTTGATTATTTTATTCAAATTTCAATTCCACTTCTGGTATATGTACATGTATAAAATACATACAGAATGAAATGCATACAGAATAACACAAAGAACAGGTATATGTATCTCATTACATTCTTAACCAAAGATTACAACAATACCATGGTGTTATATATTGTTATGATTGACTTAACTTTAGCTGCTGAAGATATTTCTAATTTGAGGGTAATGGGCAATCATATTAATTTCATTTTCATAACTTCATTTATTTTCACAATAAGCAACATAATGGAGATTAGCAAGTGAAGTTTAACAAGATAATATAATACGCATCATGGGTCTCCTTCAGTTTAGTGTGGACATATATACCCTTGAATATCTGTTACCATGATTCAGTCATAATATTGTCTGTATTATATTGATGTCGACAAGGAAAATACATAATTATTTGATAGTATTATTAATTGTATGTTGCTTATGAATAACATGAACTTTTTATTCGCTGGAATCCAGCCATTTGTTCCATATGGGCAATATTCTCATCAGCCATCACCATTCAATATGAATGTGATACATGTACAAGTCCATGGTAATTGATACATTAGGGTGAAGGTGACCTGTAACACCAGTATACAAAATTATTCCGAGCTCATTGAATCATCATCACATGATGCTGAGACAGATCAGAACGGAGTGTCGGTGAAATCAGATGTGAATTGTAGAGGATTCTGTCAATGAGGATGCTGTACTGTACACATACAAAATATGAAGTGTTGATGTGTAGGGCCTATAGCACAAAATCACAAGCAAGTTGTTAAAACTAGGCACACAGGGTCTCATTTGAATGATTTCTGCCGCTAACGTGTTGATTTGGGTGGGGACGTCCTTTCAGGGGGAGGTGTGGGTGGGAAGGGGTCTAATGTCTGAAGCAGTATCCCAGGTTTTCCATCAATATACTATAACGAATTTTCTGATTGGTCGACTGATAGAGTGTGTCTTGTATCAAGTTAGTTTGCTGCCACCAGTGACGTAAGGTGTCACAACCCCCGTAGTAATACCATAGACATGAAAAGAGCCTTTCCATAGACCGAAATCACTAGCCCACCCATACGCTGTAGGTCACAGATCGTCTCATAGACTTCTGGCTCTTCTCTCTCATAGTATCACCACGGTAACGTCTATCTCATTTAGAAGGCGCTTGTTACATGGGTTCGCCTCTATTCACCAAATACTCATGGTAAGTCGAGTTGGTAAGGTGGGTCACTCACTTCTAACCCAGCCAGAGGATACATTAGCCAAGCATTATTGCAGAGAGTCTTAATTTCAAAGGTTACACTTAGTAGATAAATGAAACAACTACTGAAAGATGAAGTCAACACCAAATTTTCAGTTTCAAAGAATAGTAATTATATTCTTATTTCCAAAGTGCTTTTATATATACATGTATTTTACAAGATTCATCTTTGTACAAATTGCAGGGTTAATTCACCGAAGCGTAAACCGATTTAATATGGTGCACGAGCACCCGATAAAGTAGATATTTTGTACAGTGGCTGAACTCATCTATGAATCATACACTGCTTGTATCAAAAAAGCTGTATTAATTATTATACCAAAAGAAAAAGAATAACTACAGGTTTTGAAATACTAACATTCCTTCAAGGACACTCGAACCATGATTTCCTCTATCGAGGTAGAATATCAAAGGTATTTCCAGTATCACTTAAGCCAGTTCTCCTGAATCACTAAAGTGACCAACCTGCAGTACTGAATAACTGGTTTTTGATACCCTAAAGACATGTAACCGCTCCCGCCGTCTAAGGATAGCACTACCTAGTCTACGATCCACCTGCAGCTCCTGATAGGTATCCTGCAGTGCCGTCTAAGTAATCCTGGCATCTCCCTATGGTCGGGCTACTCAATCGTAGGATATATCTCTCAGTATTACACAACATCGATAGTAGATTTACAAGACAAAATCTGGTCCACCTGCAGTACTTAAATTACCTGTACTGCAGTTTCGTCTCCGGAAACAGGCATATCTTGGTTCAAATATCCTTTGAAGGATATTAACTATTCAAATTGGAATATAACTATACCAAAGTAAACTAATGCGGATTTTATTATTCTGTTGGTTTCGTAATAGTTAAAATGAATTATCCTTAAGGATATTTATCATTATAACAGCTTCTAATTTGATTTATATGAAATAGACAAGTATCCTGCAGGATAGTACCACTTAAGTATCCTTAAGGATATGTGACATTCCTACGTATCTAGTATCCCTAAGGATATACGGTATCCTTAAGGATATATGACCCGACATCTTTGGTATCCTTAAGGATATATAACCAGACTTCTTTTGTATCCTTAAGGATAAATGACCCGACATCTGAAGTATCCTGAAGGATATATATCCTGACATCTATATCCTAAAGGATATATGACCTGACATCTATGGTATCCTGAAGGATATATGACTTGACATCTATGGTATCCTGAAGGATATGTCCTGACATCTATAGTATCCTGAAGGATATATGACCTGACATCTATAGTATCCTGAAGGATATATATCCTGACATCTACAGTGTCCTGAAGGATATATGGCCGGACATCTATGGTATCCTGGAGGATATTGGACCCGACATCTTCGATATCCTTAAGGATATATAACCTGACATCTATAGTATCCTGAAGGATAAATATTCTAACATCTATGGTATCCTGAAGGATATATGACTTGACATCTATGGTATCTTGAAGGATATGTCCTGACATCTATAGTATCCTGAAGTATATATGACCTGACATCTATAGTATCCTGAACGATATATATCCTGACATCTACAGTATCCTGAAGGATATATGTCCTGACATCTATGGTATTCTGAAGGATATTGGACCCGACATCTTCGATATCCTTAAGGATATATAACCTGACATCTATGGTATCCTGAAGGATATATATCCTGACATCTATGGTATCCTGAAGGATATATGACTTTACATCTATGGTATCCTGAAGGATATGTCCTGACATCTATAGTATCCTGAAGGATATATATATATCCTGACATCTATGGTATCCGTCCATTCACCACTGTAGGATACCTCAACATGAAGGATATTCACTTTGGTAAAACCCCATCCTGAAGGATACCACATGTCAGCTACTTTCGTTATAGGATGTAGGATGACATATATATATTTGTATGTCTGTAATCTCTTGCCGTGGCAAGTTGATCATACCTCGTCAAGAACAAGGGGCAGAATGCACAGATCTTACCTTACATGAACTTCATATAGGCCGCCAAATGATGTAGAGATCACATGGCTTACGTACCGTGATTTCATTGGCAGAGCCAATCAGAATTCAAACACTGGCGTTTGACAGCTTTACAAGGCCATATTTTAGTAAAGAACAAGACCTCAAAATATGAATAATCTCTAATTTTAGAAAAATAATTAGTATGGAAACATAAGTTACATAATCCCCAACATTTATTGATATAATCTCTTTCTGGAGTGTATTACGCCAAAGGGCAGTCTTATTTCTCGACCAGCAAAGTGTATTTGTCATTCTTTCGGTGTCCGAAGTGAACATATCAATATGTCACATGAACGAAAAAATGCCCGACCAACGAAAACTAGACTCACAATAAACCAACAAACAAAGAATGAAAGTACTCAAAGTACTGATGTCTGGATCGGCAATAATGGGTATAAAGTTTCAAAACGTTTCAGCGGACAGCAGATGTATGGATACATGTGGAGGTTTTATTCAAGTTGTGGACGAGTCTGTTTGGGAAATCACATTAATATCGCAGATATTGTCAAGTTACACGTAGTAACCAGCCAGTCCGTTCAATCAGTAAGTTCAGCTCAAAGTCTCGAATAAAATATGTTCAGATTGAAGTATGTAAAACAGTGGAACTCCAAGTACATTCACCTCCAAAGTCTTCAAAACGTACGTTCAACTTCAAGTACGCTCACCGCCTGGTAGTATGTTCAACTCCAAGTATGTTTGGCTCCAAGTGTGTTCAACTCCAAGTATGTATGTTCAACTCCAAGTATGTTCAGCTCCAAGTATGTTCAACTCCAAGTATGTTCAACTCCAAGTATGTTCAACTCCAAGTATGTTCAGCTCCAAGTATGTTCAACTCCAATGTCTCCAATAATTATGTTCAACTCCAAGTATGCTCACCACCAAGTCTTTGTATGTTCAACTCCAAGTACGTTTAACTCCAAAGTCTTGAATAAAAGTTCAATTACGTTCACCTCCCAAATCTGTAATAAGTAGGCTTTGTCAACTCTCAATTAAGTTCAACTCTCAAGTATGTTCGAATCCAAGTGTTTCATAATTTGCAAATGTGTAAAATGTGTCACTCCCAGGTTTCCAAATTAGGGTTATTATATGATGGTGATACAGTATTATACAGTACTAGAAAAAAAACTCTGTTAAAAATTGACCTATAAAATTAATCGACAGAACTATTACTAAATTAATGCAGACGAATCAAGACAATTGATGAAGCAGGGTATAATTATTTTGAATTACCATACGGTACCAGTAGGTGTTAATACAAGGGCATTTAATATAATGCGAGCGTTGTTGTTGTTAACATTTACCCAGACCATGCGTTTTCAACTCAAGTTATAAATTTTCTGCAAACAATCAGGATCCACTTAATATCATTTAGCTTAAGGTGTACGCCGTACCCTAATCATTATTTGTTAACACAAAGCCAGATTACCTGCCAAATTATGTTGTTTGCGCTTTCGAAAAGTTTTGTTGTTGCTGGTGTCAAACTTTTTCAAACTAAATTATGTACGCATTGATCGTGCAGCAACAACAACATGAATTTTCGCACAAATTGTCTCTCCAACGCTATCGTTGTCAACAAACAAATTACGAACTATAAACACCAGGCATATATAAGTAATCTTGAGAACTTACCACAAACTCACGCAGCTCTTTCCAAATATCCTTTCCAATGACGGAAACACCGCAGACGAATTGAACAAACACCACGAGGCAGGCAGCTTTCCGCAAATGGTACATCTTCAGAAAATTTATGACCTAGGCCTATCCCAAAGTTCACAAGATCATTATTATTTAGCATCATCAGATAAACAAGACTAGTACGATCAGACAACATGAAGGCGAAAATACTGTATAATTGACGTAATTCGTTGTTTTCCGCGTTTCAATGGTTGATCTTCAATGCAGAATCTAGGTCAACTAAATTTATAATGTCTGCTGCTTCAAACGAGTAGGCCTACAAGTACATGTACGTTCAGTTTTATTTTTTTAACAACAAAACTTGCATAAAGTTAGCAACAAAAGTACATATCATAGGGCGTATGAACAGTACTATGTATTGAATGAAGAACAGAAATGCTGCAAATCCCCTGACCTGATCATGAACATGTCACGCTAAGAACCTTGGAATAGGTCATAAATTTTCCGAAGATGTACCGTCTTGCCAGCTTTCCACCACATTACCAGGTCGGCGGAACCAGACAATGCAGACCAAAAAAATAGTCCACGGATTCAAGCAATGCCTGGGCGATGAAATGAATATGAAATACTCTCAAATTCAGATTTTGTCTTATTTCTAGTTAACATGAAACGATTACGACTGTTTTCTCTTCACTTTCTGGTTGATACCCTGATATGTGACAAACACAAAGTGAAAATCACTGGCGGATGGCTACAGGTAAACCCAGGGTCACGGCATTATAGTGCACGTACACATTTGCATATATTTCATGAGTGACAGCATAGTCTGGTCGACACCGCTTCGCGGTGGCGATCCAGACAACAACAAAAATAGTCCACGGATTTAAGCAATCCCTGGGCGAAGAAATGAATATGAAATACACTCAAATTCAGATTTCGTTTTATTTCTAGTTCACATGAAACGATTACGACTGTTTTTTTCTTCATTTTCTGATTAATACCCTGATATAAGACTCAACACAGTGAAAATCACTGGCGGAGTGATACAGGTTAACCCAGGGTCATCCCATTATAGTGCACGTACACATTTGCATAAATTTCGTGAGTGGCAGCATAGTCTGGTCGACACCGCTACGCGGTGACGATCCAGACAAAAAGCAACTGGAGTTAGAAAATGCCGATAGTGCAGACGCAGATACACACGAAGAGGCATGTGCACAGTGTTCTTTACCTGTTGAGGAGCATCACCAGGGATTGTGCTGCGAAATTTGCGAAAAATGGTACCATGCCGAATGCGCTAAAGTGCCAACAGAAGTATTCAACTTTCTGCGGAAATCTAGTGGTGGCGATAATTTTCGCTGGTTCTGCGACAGATGCAATGGTGCTGTTGAAAAACTCTATAAGAGCATGAACACTTTTGCTGTGAAGCAAGATGTGATGGAAGGTAAGCTGACAGAAATAGAGCAGAAACTTGACAATTGCGTATCCAGATGTGTCGTGGAGAGTGTAAAAGAAATCGACGAAAAAGCAAAACGTAAGTCAAATGTAATTATCTATGGAATAGAAGCAGTGCAGTGAGGAGGATCTAGATATTAGGCAAGAACACGACCAGAAAATAGTGCAAAGTATTTTCAAACAAACAGTTGGAAAGGAAGTTGCAACTGACTACAAATTATGAAATTTGAGGTCTTTAAGACGACAGGGCTTGTGCGCTCATGATCTTTAAGATGTTGTAACGCATTAGTCGTCTCAGACACAGGGATGGTCTTCATAAAACCTAAACAATAATAGTTTCCAAGGTCCGGCTTCTGAGATTTCTCGAAGTCTTGACAACCTCTTTAAATGAGGCAGGATACAACGAAAACGTCTGTTGAATAGTAAGCCGATTTATTGTAAGTTCATTCCACCTAACTTAGAAATGACCGGCATCATTTGGCAGGCAGACTAGCACAACCTCATCAACATCAGACTATTCTGTAAACAGTCATTTTCGGAACTGGAGATAGCAATAACCATTATCGGAGACATGAGCCTCTGTGAGACCTGACGGTTTAGCCATTAGGGAGATCTGGTGTTACTAGTCTGACTATAATGTGCCGTTCATCCCGTTATATACAATACTAGACGTTTACAATGTCAATTTAACCCGACATAGATGTCCTTACAACTTCGGTACAATTATGACAGACAGATCACAAATCTGTCCCATTACATAATTCAGTCGTCAAAACCAAGGTTAAATCATTATACTTATATAAGCGGTTTCTACGTTATCTGTATAAATCTGAACTTACATAACTAATTCTCACAAATAGTTGTGTTTGCAATTACAACACATATAAGGGAAGTGGGAAGAGGTGCCGACATACTGACTGCGTCACATGACTTCACAGAATAGTCTTCTGGTTATCCTATTCTAAAGCACATACCAAGAATCTAACGATTCGTGATATGTGTTGTATCTCAGGTACGCTTTTATTGTACCTGTTCATGTGGTAACTTGGATGATATGACCACACGGCCCCTAGCACCGGCATAAGCGGTATTAGATACAAATCTAGAGAGCTATGATGGAAATGCTCTGACAACTCGTATACTGGTAATTGGTGAGCTGTTTCGCTGTGACAACTCGTACATTGGAGATTGGTGAGCTGTATCGTCGTCAGATGTAAATGACGGCATTTAACACAAAAGACTAGTCTGTAATGCCCGACGTCCACCCAGCATCAACTTCCCACAAATGCCAACATATATCCAAGACCAAAAGGTCTGTACAGGGGGCGGGCCTCGGGGGCGAAACGTCCACCAGCAGAATCTCGCCATATACAGGTAAAAATTACAACACATATAAGGGAAGTGGGAAGAGGTGCCGACATACTGACTGACTAAAGGGTCATGGAATAGTATTTCGGAAATAGGTTTGTCAAAACACATCACAATACCAAGGACGCATGCATACAGATTTATATAAAATTGTTAAATGAAAAGTCGAAATTTATACATTTATGCGGTGGTCCAGAATCGACATTTCACATATCATCCAACAATGGAAGATGAAAAATACGAACGAAGATCGTTTATTCATCTCAAAGTATAAACGCAAAATACGTAAGGCAGGAAGAAGAATAGCAAACGTGAAAGAGTAGTCCATTATGAATAGCCAAAGTCGTCATCAGAAATATCGGTCGAATACCGGAAACAATTTATTCAATTACCGTAGTCCATATTCATTGCGTAATGTCATAAGGCCATATTTACTATCATTTCTCAATGAAAGTACCCTAGGTATGTGGGACACGTGCCAGTCACTGACAAGTGTGGACATGTAAAAACAATGTGCTCAAAACATGGCGCAAATATCAAAACAATTGCTGAAAAATTCATACATCAGCTTCAAATCCAAAATAGTTTATCAACACATTACATGTTCATGAAAATGAAAACAAATAACATTTATCTGTATCAAAATGTCAAAACGCCAACCTACATGCAAGATAATGTCAGAACAGTGAAACAAGAAATAAGCAAAAGAAAAATACAATAATAAGAAGACAAGAAATGGTGATAGAAACTGTGTGAATGATCAGTTCATCAGCCGCCAGTACACCAAAACTTAACTTCAAGTGAGAGTACGTTTCGTGCACCAAAACGCATACCCACTGGCAAGAGTGACAAAAGAGAGAAAAGGCAAAAACAAAAACATTACAAAGGAGTATACAAAGATGGATAAACATAGGCGCGTAGAACAGTCTCCAGAGCACTGTCTAGTTGCAGGTCATGCATTACAATGTCACCGAGTGAAACAAAATTTGAGAACAATAGCCATACAGATTACAATGTGTGCAAAAGATATACAAAAGCGCGATATGGGTCCCAAGCAAATCCATGGTGAAAGAAATACATGTCAAAATGTCATTCACTGACACGTCAATTATCATATTCAATGCCTGTCAAGAAGTGGCATTCAAACGGGCAATAATTCTGGTAACGTTCACTAGGGTGCGAATGGCAATGTTAGGCATTTGAATCATATCTGCAAGAAATGCGAATTCTTCAGATTACAGAGTATCAGACTTTACGTTGTAGCCTACACCAATAAGAACACACTTATTCCGAAGCAAAATTAACATACCATTTCATTGCAAGAAAAACTATGATGTCAGAGAAAGGATTCACACGGGGAAACTCGATCAGTAATGACAAAAGTATTCTGCACAAAATAACAACGCGCATTATTCAATTCATACCACTACATGACATCTCAATATTGTTGCAACAAAAATATTTACCACAGACAATTATTCTGTGGTCATGTCTCAAACAGTCTTCCATAACTGTCACCAAGTATCGGATTTCTCTAGCATCGACTGGTGCTGATTTAATATAAGGTTAACATTTGGACCTTACATGTTACTCATTATGAAAGCTAGAAATTTATGGTTGACTTGAACACAATGTGTATTACACTTACAAAAAGTTGTCAATTGGTCATCCAACATCTTAGACTTATATCTGAGGATCCAAAACAAACAAATAACCACAAATATTCACGATATCCAGGCTCTCATAGCCGAATCGGGGATTATGAAGGTTCGTCAAACAACACGAACATGCTTTCATAGCATATACCAAGCATTTATATGCTTCAAACCACTAGTACGTACATGTACTCAGTGTATCTTAGGACCTGTCAATCATGTACGTGATAATTTTAGTTCCATTTAGCCAATATTGCGTTAAGTGTTTTAGCTTACCAGCTTACACTATTATGGCAACTAATCGCGATAAACGTCCTAATAAAAAAATCATTGTGGAACCACATCACAATATTATCGTACAAACTTCAAAGGCTAGATTTATCAATCTGCAAATCACTAAATTTATCAGCCACAAAGGAGTTCATGCAATCTACCAGCTCCACCATTGATTCATCAACTCCACTGGACATGCAGCATTATCAACAATCAACAAAACATGCACAATATACGAGAGATGTCAACTATTCATATAAGGCATGATTATGGCACATATAACATGATCGTTCAAGGGAGAGAGAGAAAGTTAAAGTTAAACCTCGCATTCAATACATGCTACCAACCTGTCTGAGGGTTCAGTCCAGAATGTTCCAAGAAAGTTACAAGAATACAATGTCTTAGAGTTTGTTAAGCATGATCCAGTTCTGTAAAGTACACACTGTTCATCACACGCACTATTGTCAATCAGTGAGAACTTCACAACGTCAGACAGAAAGTCCAGGGAAGTCCAGGCAGATAATATACCACAACACAGTTATGTTTTCAATCAGTACGGCCATTTACAAGGCTCTGTTAAGTAAAACGAATCAAACTGTACCTGTAGATATTGTTTTCACGGAATGGACTCGTTCCAGAGGTTTCTGGCACACGCTGTCACGTCACCAAAGAAGAGGAGAATCATGTCGCTGTTATAGGATAAACGGTGTTTGGGTCGAAATCTTATCACTGAGATGGACATCACTCACGGCAGTTGTGGACAGCAATTTGGAATTCCTTTCGGTCAGAATTACAAGGCATATCAAGGAGGCGTTGAACAGGGTCGCACATTTCACAATGATCAAAAAACAAGGGCACCAAATATTTTCGTCAGTCATCGTCCCCGTCTGGGTGACTTAATTACCGTCTGCTATAGCTCAGCAGGTGCAAAAAGGAAGGAAGGTCCTTTACCTGTTCTCTTTGTAATTGACGTTTGTCCTTGGCTTGAATCCACAAATTGTCCACAAGTTTCGTGATGCCTTGAGCAATGGTCTGGAGCTCTTGCAGTTTTTCTGGCTCAGCCATTTTGTCCAAAAATTAGTACTCTCAGTGTCCTCGGTCGATCGTCTAAATCTGTTGTCTCATGGTCTTGTAGTTGTATCCAAAAAACAATTGTCTTTACCCGAAAGCAACGCTCGCCATTATGAAATTTGAGGTCTTTAAGACGACAGGGCTTGTGCGCTCATGATCTTTAAGATGTTGTAACGCATTAGTCGTCTCAGACACAGGGATGGTCTTCATAAAACCTAAACAATAATAGTTTCCAAGGTCCGGCTTCTGAGATTTCTCTCTAGGGCCCTCGGTGGCCGAGTGGTCTAAGGCGCTTCGCTGGTGACCGCTAGCCTCACACCGCTGAACCGGCACGGGTTCGAGCCCAGCTGGTCCATGTGTGAAAGTTTGTCAGTTACTTGCCGAAGGGCGGTGGTTCTCTCCGATGAGTGAAACAAACTTGACTGTGACATTAAGCCAAATTCCCTCCCTCCCCTCCCCTGAGATTTCTCGAAGTCTTGACAACCTCTTTAAATGAGAGAGGATACAACGAAAACGTCTGTTGAATATTAAGCCGATTTATTGTAAGTTCATTCCACCTAACTTAGAAATGACCGGCATCATTTGGCAGGCAGACTAGCACAACCTCATCAACATCAGACTATTCTGTAAACAGTCATTTTCGGAACTGGAGATAGCATTAACCATTATCGGAGACATGAGCCTCTGTGAGACCTGACGGTTTAGCCATCAGGGAGACCTGGTGTTACTAGTCTGACTATAATGTGCCGTTCATTCCGTTATATACAATACTTGACGTTTACAATGTCAATTTAACCCGACATAGATGTCCTTACAACTTCGGTACAATTATGACAGACAGATCACAAATCTGTCCCATTACATAATTCAGTCGTCAAAACCAAGGTTAAATCATTATACTTATATAAGCGGTTTCTACGTTATCTGTATAAATCTGACCTTACATAACTAATTCTCACAAATAGTTGTGTTTGCAATTACAAGCGTCTAGTCCGTCATTCATAATCCAGCCGTCGTCCATTAGAGAATATCCGCGTCCATAATCCAAAGACCTATTCCATTTTCCACATAACAGTATTAGCACCAAATTCAAAAAGACAATCATAGTATACATAAACATAGGCTTGTTTCCTGCAAGAGAGAAGCGGTCAACAGTTTTCAATGATGCCGGCAAGACATCATGATGTTCCAAAAATATCAAATCCGTATCGCTGATCAGTATTCTTAATCCATAATATTCGTTATAGAGTCGTCATCTAAAAAAAGATGTATCTCAGTCACGCTTTGATTGTGACTGTTCATATGAGTACCATGAGAATCTTGAAGTACATGGGTTCATACGGCCCCTAGCCCCGGGTTAAGCGGAATTAGACACAAGTTACGAAACGTAGCGCCATAGATCTTGCAATAACCGACCTAAAGGGTCATGGAATAGTATTTCGGAAATAGGTTTGTCAAAACACATCACAATACCAAGGACGCATGCATACAGATTTATATAAAATTGTTAAATGAAAAGTCGAAATTTATACATTTATATGGTGGTCCAGAATCGACATTTCACAAAATGTAAAGCCATAGTACGATTAGGACCAAAGGTTCAGGGCAAAGCTAGACCAACAAAAGTCGTTCTTAATAATGAAGAACATAAGACAAATCTCCTGCAGAATGCAAAGAAATTTCGTGATGAATCGTGCCCTTTTATCAACGTGTACATCTCTAAAGACATGACGATTCTTGAACGTACAGAAAATCGCAAACTAGTGACTGAAATGAAGGCGAAAAGAGCAAAGGGAGAATATGCTATTATACGATCAGGCGAGGTGGCCAGAAGGATCGTGCGCCCTCAACCATAAACTAATACTAATAAGGCAAACAAGCGACTGTATATATGTATTTAAAATGTAAATATTTTAATCCCAGCAGGTGGTGGCCAAGTTGTGTTAAATGGAATTGTTAATTTGGTTTTTCAGACAGCACATGTAGTAGCAACAGTGTAGATACATCAGGTGCTGTTCCTCCGGAGTGTACGGAGGACGAAGACGAGTCGCAGAGAAACTTCAACTTCTCAAGTTCCGAGGTTGATCCTGACTCTCATGCAGATACTGAGGCCATCAGCTATATTGGATCGACTGATTGTGTGCATACTGTTCGAGGGAAGTGTGCTGTACAAACATCCGGGTCTGTCACCAGTAAAAGTACCCAGTGTCAGTCCCTGAAAATTCTCTACGGAAATGTAGACACTCTGTCCAACAAAAACGGAGAGTTGGCTGCTGTCATTTGTGAAACAACCCCACATATCATAGCCTTAACTGAAGTGAAACCCAAACTCTGTTTAAGGGGGTATAGTATTGCCGAACTGTCTATTGATGGATACGAAATTTATATTGATGAAAAAACTTTTCTATGAAATGGGAGAGGAGCAGTTATTTATATTAGTAATGAACTGAAATCCAAATAGAATTACACTTTAATGAATGAGGTAGTCCATGAAGCTGTATGGTGCACAATTGAATTAAAAAATAGTGACAAATTACTTGTTGGATGCATTTATAGGAGTCCACATAGCAACGCCGATAACGATGAGCAGATAATGAAATTATTGAGTATAGTGGTTGAAGAGCATCATTCCCACTTACTGATTATGGGAGACTTTAATATGAAAGACATTGACTGGGACCTTCAAACTGTTCCTCTTTCAGATACTACCAGCGAAGCTAGATTTTTGCACCGCGTACAAGATTTGGACCTCTTCCAGCATGTTCCGTTCTATACACGAATACGTGAAGGTCAGAGGAGAAGCAAACTTGACCTAGTCTTCACAAACGAGGAGCACATGATCCAGAACATACAATAGCTTACCCCCCTTGGTTTGAGTGACCATGTCCTAATTGCGATGGATTTCTACTGTTATGCTGAATTGCTTGAAGACAGCGCTCTTAAACCTCAACTTTACAAGGTTGATATTGGGAGTATGAGGGAAGAACTAGCAGTCATCGACTGGGAGGAGAAACTAGCAGTATGTCCAAATATAGAATCCTGTTGGGCCACTTTTGCCCAGATTTTAACCACTATCACAGACAAATATACACCAAAAAGACATATCTCAAACAGTAAGAGACAGACACCTCTGTGGCATACCAAAGAAGTGACTGAAGCGGTTCAAATAAAAAATAAGACATGGCGGAAATTTAAAAAGACAAACCTTGTGACAGACCACGAACAGTACAAAATAGCCAGAAACAAAGCCACAAATATTGTGCGAAACGCCCAGAAAACCTTCGAAGAGAAACTATGTGAAAATGTACGAGAAAATCCCAAAGCTATCTGGAAATATATCAACAGCAAAACTAAGGTCAAGAGTGGAATCCCTGATTTAGTTAAGTCAGATGGGTCGCTAACAAATGGCAACCAGGATAAGGCAGATGAATTAAATAAATTTTTCACATCCGTACTTACTCAGGAAGATTTAACAGATGTCCCCAACCTTGAAACTAGAGGTTACGTCAATAGACTGGAGAATGTCACCTTCTCCCGAGAATTGGTGCAGCAAAAACTGTCTGCGTTACATCCAGGAAAATCTGCTGGACCAGATGACCTACATCCCTTTTTGTTATCCAGCTTAGCTGATGTACTAGATATACCACTGTCGTATATATACCAGCGGTCCTTCGATGAAGGAAAGCTACCTGATGCTTGGAAAGAGGCCAATGTCACAGCAATCCACAAAAAAGGCAAAAAAGATCAGCCTGGTAACTATAGACCAATCGGCTTGACAGCAGTGGTATGCAAAGTGATGGAGTCTGTCAACCGTGACGAAATGATCGACCATCTAGAAAACCAAAATCTTCTGTCTGAAAACCAACATGGCTTCCGTGCTCGCCGATCGACAGTCACAAATCTCATAGAAACATTCGATGATTGGACAAATTCTGTCGACAACGGCAAACCAGTAGATGCCCTATATTTAGACTATCAAAAATCTTTTGACTCTGTCCCACACCAAAGACTTTTGATTAAACTTAAAGCACATGGAATAACAGGTAAACTGCTATTATGGCTATAACAGTTCTTAACAAACAGGAAGCAGCGTGTAGTTATTCGTGGATCTGCATCAATATGGAGTAAAGTGGACAGCGGCGTCCCTCGGGGAAGTGTACTTGGCCCAGTTTTATTCATAGTATATGTAAATGATCTGCCAGATGTTCTCCAGCGTATCAGCAAATTTTTTGCTGACGACTATAAAGTCTACAATGAAGTGGTATTACAATCGGATGCAAGAATTCTCCAAAATGATGTAGAAACTCTCAATGCGTGGTCTGAAAAATGGTTGCTGTTTTTCAATATCATCAAGTGTTTTATCCTTCATATCGGAAATCCCAATCCACTGATGAACTATACAATGCCCCATGAAGGAGGCCGCAAGCAGCTGGAGTCCGTAGACGAGGCTAAAGATCTGGGTGTTCTTGTTGACATACAGTTGAAATTCAGCCCACATATTTCCCAAGTATGCAAACAGGCAAACAGAATATTAGGTATGGTGAGGCGTTCCTTCCGATTCATTAGTCCACAGAGGTTTCTCAACTTATACAAGACACTGGTACGACCAAGGTTGGAATATGCAAACTCCGCATGGGGACCTATGCTAGAAAAATACCGGGATGGCCTGGAACGTGTTCAACGCAGAGCCACCAAAATGGTGAAAAGCCTGGAATCCTTTTGTTATAGCGAACGTTTGGAGTTTCTAGACCTTCCAACACTGAAACATAGGCGATCAAGAGGTGACCTAATTGAACTATTCAAAATTATTCACGGTTTCTCCATCGTGCAGTCATCAAGATTTCTCAAATTGGATACCAGTCACAGAACGCGTGGCCATCAGTTCAAACTCAGTAAAACTCGCTATAAACGACAAGTCAGAGAACATTTCTTTGGAAATCGAGTAATTAACAGCTGGAACAGTTTACCAGAGAACGTAGTGACAGCTGATACTATATCGGCATTTAAGCGACGATTGGACAAACACTGGGTCAAAGGAGAATTTTGTTTACAAGTCTGGTTGGTAACAAGTCCCGCCTTCGACACCGGAACACTGGGAGGAGTTACTACCAGAAGGTGAGCAGATGAGGCACAAGTCTTTTATACTTAGCCTCTAACTCAAGGTATATAAAGGTATAAAGGTATAAATCAACCTGTAACCATCTCGGTCATCTATACGCGGTAATTAAGACTGACCCTGGGATCGTGTGTATCCATCCTCATCCTACTTTCGGCAACTGCAAGCGGGAATTTCTAGAAATCAATGCCACGTGACTTCGTCAGCCAATCAGCTAAAGTCTACCGACGTAACCCCAACCAACCTGTAACCATCTGGGTCATCTATACGCGGTAAGACTGACCCTGGGATCGTGTGTATCCATTTCAGATTACTTTCGGCAACTGCAAGCGGGAATTTCTAGAAATCAATACCACGTGACTTCGTCAGCCAATCAGCTAAAGTCTACCGACGTAACCCCAACGTAACCCGCCATTTTCGAGTCATGTGATGATCTACTTGTTCAAAATTACAGATCTACCACACCTCTTGGATGATACGAAAGTTATTCATACCTATATATTTTGTAAGCCCAGGCAATATCTGTTTCCGAGGTATGTATGAAAACCTGTAATTTGTCAGAGTTTTCGAGTCTGTTGTCCGCCGGATGAAGGCCGAACAGAATCCGGTAAAACATCGGATATCGCTCCGCGATAATGGAGACACACGATTCGCAAGCCATCTTATGGATGGCGAAGTGTACGCAAATGCACCCCAACGTAACTCGCCATTTTCGAGTCATGTGATGAACTATTTGTTCAAAATTTCAAATCCACCACACCTCTTGGATGATACGAAACATATACATACCTATATATTTGGTAAGCCCAGGCAATATCTGTTTCATAAGTGGTATCAAAACCTGTAATTTATCAGATTTCTCGAGTCTGTTCTCCGCCGGATGAAGGCCGAACAGAATCCGGTAATATACCGGATATCGCTCCGCGATAATGGAGACCCACGATTCGCAAGCCATCTTATGGATGGCGAAGTGTACGCAAATGGGTATAAATATAGGAACGCACAAATGCGTGATTTGAATCCCAAATACTAATCGAGCGCACAGAGCTAGTTCCAACGACGTGTCCGTGGACGAAACAATGTGACAAAACTACAAGTCTAAGAACGAAATAAAGGAAAACCACACTTCCTCACCGACATTTCCAGGTAAAGTGCGACCTCCGCTTTCACAGTACATATTCATTTAAGAGCTAAAATTATTGCAGACGCTGTAATCGATCATAACCAGACAAAACGAAAACTGGCACCGCGGTAACACCACTAATGTTAACTCGGCCGAAACGGAAATAACACTTTACATACGAGCAAAATTTATGCATATCTAACGTATTTGACAAAGTCAACGTATCGAAATTTCGTCGCACTACTCTATTCCATACCCCAATATTTCAAGCACGTGAAATCAAACAAAAATTATTTGCGGGGAATGTGACTTCCACATCCCTAGCTGGACATGCTAGTGGGGAACCCTCAATCACAGGTTAATTACCATTGGTGAAGTTAACGTCCAACAAATGCAAAATTGAGCTTGGCATCCGGCCCTATGTCATTCAGTGATATATTCCCCTACGGACCCTGTTGCCTCGACGGAGGTCTTTGCGCTCATCCAGCGCTTGTTATTGTCCCCCGCTACTTAGTAGGGGGAGGGGGGGGGGGGACTTAGAAACACCGGTGTCCGTGATTCCGTAATTCCGTGATTCCGTAATTCCGTAAGATTTTCTTGTCCGGACAATAACTCGTGAACGATTCAACCGATCAACTTCAAACTTGGGGTGTGCCTTGACATTGGCGAGAGGACGGTTGGGATTGTTTTTCAGCAATGTGCGTAATCCAATATGGCCGCCGTCAGCCATTTTGGATTATAAGCAGTACGATCTTAGATTTTCTTGTCCGGACAATAACTCGTGAACGATTTAACCGATCAACTTCAAACTTGGGGTGTGCCTTGACATTGGTGAGAGGACGGTTGGGATTGTTTTTCAGCAATGTGCGTAATCAAATATGGCCGCCGTCAGCCATTTTGGATTATAAGCAGTTCGATCTTAGATTTTCTTGTCCTGACAATAACTCGTGAACGATTTAACCGATCAACTTCAAACTTGGGGTATGCCTTGACATTGGTGAGAGGACGGTTGTGATTGTTTTCCAGCAATGGGCGTAATCTAATATGGCCGCCGTCAGCCATATTGGATTATAAGCAGTTGGATCTTGTCCGGACAACAACTCGAGAACGATTCAACCGATCTACTTCATATGTGGGGAGTGCCTTGACGTTGTTGAGAGGAGGATTAGGATTGTTTTTCAAGGACGTGCTTGATCCAATATGGCCACCATCAGCCATACTGGATTTCATTGGATTTTAAGCAGTTTGATCTTGTCCGGACAATAACTGGAGTGCGATTCAACTGATCTACTTCAAACTTGGGGAGTGCCTTGACATCGGTGAGAGGACGGTTTGGATTTTTTTTCAGCGATGTGCATAATCCAATATGGCCACCGTCAGCCATATTGGATTATAAGCAGTTGGATCTTAGATTTTCTTGTCCGGACAATAACTCGTGAACGATTTAATCGATCAACTTCAAATTTGGGGTGTGCCTTGACATTGGTGAGAGGACGGTTGGGATTGTTTTCCAGCAATGTGCATAATCTAATATGGCCGCCGTCAGCCATATTGGATTGTAAGCAGTTGAATCTTGTCTGGACAATAACTCGAACGATTCAACCGATCTACTTCATACCTGGGGAGTGCCTTGACATTGTTGAGAGGAGGATTAGGATTGTTTTTCAAGGACGTGCTTAATCCAATATGGCCACCATCGGCCATACTGGATTTCATTGGATTTTAAGCAGTTTGATCTTGTCCGCACAATAGCTGAGTACGATTCAACTGATCTACTTCAAACTTGGGGAGTCCCTTGACCTTAGTGAGAGGACAGTCATGTATTATGTTTTATGGATGTGCATAATCCAATATGGGTGCCATCTGCTGTATTAGATTATGTTAAGCTCATCAGCGATATCTCCATTTTCAAATCATACTCTTATCAATGATATGAGATATCATCGACCCCAAAAAATCGACCATAGAGGTCCATGGCCCCCGCAGCAGCAGCGCCAGTTATGGTGGATGTAATCCACCATAACTGGTGCTGCTAGCGGGGGACATGGACCTCTATGGTCGATTTTTAATTAAGATATAATTGAGACATGCTATAATCTAAGTCCTGTATGTGCTCTCAGTTGGCCAAAAACACGAATTTGATGTTCTTGGTGTTTTTTTGATCTATGGAAGTTTTCCCACTTTTCAGATTGTAAAACATAATTATTGATCAAATAGTCCACTCTGTACCCAAGCTATTGGTCCGTTATGCATGAGTGATTTCTGTTGGAGCACCGTCACCCTGATTAGCACAGCTCTTATTCACATTCTCTGAATGGGAAGGTGCTTTTGATGTCACTTACCTAAATATCAACTCAACAACTCCCTGGCGGTGGTCGTTATGCCAATTTCTGTGGTTCCTAAGCATCAATTAGCTCATGGACACAAATAGACCAGGAGAACGAACCGAAGATCATGTGATGAGCCACGCGTCAAGCACCTCTATCACGCTGCTTGCATATCGCTCCGATTTATCCTCATGCCCCAACTGCAAAATAAATCTAGTCTATCTACCTAATAAAAAAGACCAATTAAATTTTGGAAGTCAGTGTAAATCAGCGTTTAAACAGCATCCCCACCACCATTGATTACTATAGCTTACTTATCTTCCCTTATATGTGTTGTAATTATATGAAATAATGCTGAGGGCCGCGACGTTCACCCCCTTCCCGTAAATAGGCCTTTGATAAATATGTTACATGTTTACATAATAGGTTCATTCTTAATGTAGGGATCACAAAAGACTGCATAAAATAGCCAAATCTGGTAACACGACGCACACATTCAATCAATCAAAATATATGAATCGGTATTATCTGTTTTCAAAGGTTACAAACATCATGAGCCGTATTGGCCATTTTTCACCGCCAAACAATATGAACAATGTAACTTTATGTACAAAAGATGAAGACATACATACGTACATTCATATTACATAATCAAAAATGACTATCACATATTAGAAAGATATATAAACACCCAACAAAGTCCAACGGGCTTCACTCGGCTATGAATTTCAGATGTACAGAATTAAAAATTTTAAACTTTTTAGCCCAATTCTTCAACACTATCAGGTCTGGGTGATTTCGGGTGTAGCGCAGAATGTGACTTGCCCTATATATTTTCGCTATCCCTAAGGCTAGCGTGCTGAAACTTACCACACTGTATCTTTGGATCAAGCTCTACTAGAAAATGTTCAGAAAAAAATCACAGATAACCGCTATGATGACGTCACAGTGATGTAATTTTCTGAAAAGGCATTTTTCAAACGATTTTTCGGTTTTAGTTTTTATTTGTATGTTTTCTTCGCAAAAGCTGCATGATAAATTAGTAAATATTAATTTGATGTGAGATCAAATATTTTGTGTCCAAAAAATTTGAAGAAAAATTGCGAAAATGTCACTTTTCTGATACCCGACGTGGCCGCCATCTTGAATTTACCCATGATCCTCTGCTCGAGGATTATGCAAATAGGCTCAAAATGACCTGAATATGAAAAACGTTCAAGTCACCGAGTGTCAGCTCTACGGAGATAGCGCAGAAAGTTTGGATGGGTCCATAATGCTCCCCCCTGCGGAGGCCTGGTAGTGTTAAAGCTAGATTAAGATACACTGCCATGAATTTTCAGATTCTTGTGATCTTTGTAGAGATATATTAATCGGACAGCAATCGTTAGCGGACTTCATAGATAGCTGGGTAAGTGTTCGAGACATGCTTGGGCAAAACCAACCACTGCTGTCATGCGTATTATATTACAAATGAGTATTTAGCCTAGACGTTTCAATTTGATTTAAGAGGCATATTCTGTAAAAAATTCCAGACTGAAACAGTATATGCACATAACTAATTTGACACGAAATATTGCCCAAGATGAAACAAGTTTGATACTAAAATATAAAATGTTATACTGGTCCAGATCTACCAAAAAATGTAAGCACAATTCTCATGCCTGGTGGATGTCACACTTGATGTCCATGGATATAGATCATGGCACTACACCATACGCATTTAATAAGCAAGATGTCCAGACAAACAGCTCATGGCAGACCTCCACTGCACCGATCCGTACTTAATTTAAGATGTCGGGAGGGCTGGAAGTGCGTCGCAATCCGCTGAAACGAACAAAATTAAAATACAGTCAAATCTACTGTTACGACCATGCGTCTGTATTGAGCGATCGTATGGCAAGCCGTTTTACTTTTTATTCAGTATTTGGTGATATCATCAAATATTTGCTGATATCATGAAATGATTTACTGATATCATCAAATATTTGCTGATATCAACAAAGATTTGCTGATATCAGCAAATATTTGTTGATATCAGCAAATATTTGCTGATATCACCAAATCATTTGATATCTGCAATTGATTTGCTGATATCATCAAATGATTTGCTGATATCAGCAAATCATTTGATGATATCATCAAAAACGCTTTATTTGTTGATATCAGCAAATGATTTGCTGATATCATCAAATGATTTGATGATATCAGCAATTGATTTGCTGATATCAGCAAATGATTTGATATCAGCAAATACTTTATATTTGATGATATCATTAAATATGGTGGAAGGTCAAAGTATGAACCATAACATGGAAGGCTCCCTGTTCAGAATGACAATAAACTTCGTCACAGCGCATGTTCCGTTTCACATGCTCGCTTCACTATTTCTGCCCCCATTAGCGGCGGTTGACCTGAAGGTCCTGGCCATTAACCACTGTGGTGGACCTACCTCGCACACGAGTTTCTGCGTACATCCTACCGGACCCCCCCCCCACCCCCTTCCCCCCCTTCCCCCGGCAAGGTCAACATAGATATAACACAGAATTGAAAAGTGGCCGGAATGTTCAACAAATAGCGCTTGAGATCATACTGAATTTACAGGGGGCATGCTTAGATAAATAATGTCACACAACTGTTTCAATCTGTATCGGCTTTAGTACTACTTGATTACAGTACCCACATCATATAAAGATAAAAAGAAGCCATATGACTTCATCGAGGCTTGGTTAGTTCTGTCTTTATCGTAACCTGACTTCATCGAGGCTTGGTTAGTTCTGTCTTTATCGTAACAGCCTGGTCTCCTGTTACGGGTCAGTAAAGGGTCATAGAGATTAATTTATTGTTGTATGTGCGGCTATGCCTTATCTCCTGCCCTAAAAGCTGACCAGTGAAGAAGCGCGACAATCGGCTCTGCCTTAATATACCATGCTCCATGCTGCCCGGCTTTCCCTAAATCATAATCCCCTTTCGCCTCACCCCGATTATACTCAAATGCAGATCTAATGAATTTATGTCTATAAGTCAATAACCCGCGATGGAAAATTTTATCTTCCCTGCTGTATATTTATTTGAATGATTCTATTTGTCATTTATTAGTAAAGATTGGCGAAAGGTATATGCCAGAGGTTTGATAGGTTTTATTGTTATTGTCTGGTTCTTTAAGTACCGTAATATATATTGCATGTGCTTTGTCGGTTGATAGCTTTACCACAAGGTATAAATTATCAAGCAACAGGATGAGAAGGGAGCAGGCATTAACATTTAGGCTTATTTTCACGTTCCGCCATATTTAATGATATCATCAAATGATTTGCTGATATCAGCAAATCACTCGATTTGATGATATCATCAAATGATTTGCTGATATCATCAAATGATTTGCTGATATCATCAAACAATTGGTGATATCATCAAATCATTTGGTGATATCAGCAAATCGACTGATTTGGTGATATCAGCAAATCGACTGATTTGGTGATATCAGCAAATCGACTGATTTGGTGATATCAGCAAATCATTTGATGATATCAGCAAATCATTTGATGATATCATCAAATCATTTGAAGATATCAGCAAATATTTAATGATATCAGCAAATGCCGAATAAAAAGTAAAACGGCTTGCCATACGATCGCCTGTCTCTGAAGACCACAGTATAAACGTCCCTTGTAAAAGTTTTCCATGTCAAATTACCTTTATTAAACGACCACCTGTCTCAACAGTCCATTTTTTTCTGTATCCCAAAGCCAGTCTCATAAGTCAGGTTTGAATATCATAATGCTACAACAACCTCTCGTACGAGCAGTTTACAAAATAACACTTCCACACACGATTTTAACATGATAAAGGTGAGGTAGACGTGTGTCATAGATATTTATATGAAAGAAGAGTGAACTAAGATGGAAAACATGGCACGTACCCTGTTATGAGTAGATAGCAGAACGACAGATCAACATCAGATTGAATACAAGATGTGAAATGGCATGTGGCGTGGAAGTGCAGCACTGATACATCAGCTAAAATGACTGATTTGGGGCTATATTGATTTTCTTGCCTAATTGTATTTCTTGAACAACAGTTCTACTAATATAAAAGAAAAAAAATTCTATCTCGTCTCTAGAAACAAATGCGAAACCAATGCAATCCATACTATCATGGTAATGCCTTAACAGAAATAGACATTTTAATGATAATAATATTAATCATGTTAATATTCAATGAACGTAAAATTAACTTCACAATATCGAAATGTGACCGAATTTTCTACTGCGCTTTCATTCACTGTCAGGGATTGGGTGTTTGGCTATGAGGATCGCTTGTTCGATATCCTTCCGAAGATCATCTTCATGGCTCTAGCATAGCTTTACTTCACTAAGAACGTGTTAGCCTAATGATATTATTATTTCAATTAGTGCCTTTGGAAGATAAGTAAATATTATACCATTTTCTCCAATGATCAACCTTAGATGGAGGGGAACGCGGGCCATGATAAATAAAGGCTTGTGTTCTCGATCGAAATGAAGAATTTTGTTTTCCTCGCCAGCTAGATCCATCTAGCATTTCTCCACCTAAATCCTTTTTTGAAATTTTTTTCCAGCACCGTCTACATAAATTTGTTGGCCAAATACACCATCATATAATATAGCTAACAGCTCTATCTCTGCGCAGCTTATATGGCAATAATGAAAGAGTATTTAGGCTGTCTCGCCTTATGTTTTATTTAGAAATAATGATCGCACTGCCTAATGATGGTAATGCCTAAGGATACGTAGACAATATACGGGATAAATAATGAATAACACATAATTCATACACACAATACATCCATCAAGCTATCTATACACTGGTACGATGAATAATTTCTCATATGGGATCAATTCTGGAGATGCTCATTTCAGATGGTAAAACGTGTGATTTTTCTTTACTATTTTCCCAGACTTGGTTGTATTTTTGTGATATTGTTGATATAACGCTCGATGGAGGCCGGTAACCTGAAACATACATCATACAGGTTACAGCCCGTGTAGATCATATGCCGTCGTTAAACGACTGCATTTTTTGAGTGAAATGTCATTCAACTTTGGCAGGAGCTGCATAGTCATAGTCTGATAAAAAATTAAGACTCAAATATGGCACCTTGTACCCAATTAGAGATCGGAACATAGTTGATTCGGTGACCGAAATGACGGAGCTTATATTCTCCGGATACATTTAATACGATACCTGGATCTGGGAGAACGACCATGGCGGCTTGAGACAGCAAAAATGACGGAAAAAGCATTTCACGCTCACTGGGGGCCAGGAACATGATATAAACGTCAACATAACATCTGTACGTACGTCTACCCTCACCATCTCTAACCATGGTTTGTTTGTCTGACATTGTGAGATGATTTTGGTGGCTTCAGAGAAGATTATATAGGAAGGGGCAGTCTACCGGACATTTAATGCCAACTGGGTACCGATATGTCCATACTTGTGCATGTGCATACTTTCTCATATGTAAATATCCGTGGAGGAAAGCAGACCTAATCTGGACATATTTCCGTTCCCATTCTCTGACGTTCAATGTTCATGTAAAAATGCAATTCAGGAATAATTAATTGGGGGGAAAATGTGTACAAACTGATGGTTGATATTGAATGATATTGTCGATAGACATTCTAATGCAGATTGCTGGAATTTACCAAACCATATAAATGTTTCATCGCCCACCAATTACATTCCCATTCTACATAACATTAGAAAATTACTAATATTGAATAAGGAAGTGGATATTAGGAATTCCTTAAAACTAATAAGACTCGCACATATAAATGGTCAGTGATTATGATTTTATTTGAAAAACATCATCATGTTTTACTGACATGATTGAAAACTGTTGACCGCTTCTCTCTTGTAAGAAACCATTTTCTTACTTGTTTCCATGATTTGAATTTCATACACCTTTGGAATTGGTCTGTCATACGAAAGAGGTGTTTCAGTTACTGAAGTTTGAAGATTCTTTTATTCACGACGGCTGTATAGTGAATGTCGGATCTGACACTGCTATATACGCTAACATTCTCCAGGATGCATGGTATATTACCCAGTCCAAATATCAGGCTTTACAGTAATCCATCAACATAAATAACCAATTACTGATCGACAAGGGACACCCTAGTTCAAGTTTCAAGTTTCCCAAGTTCCCTAGTTCCAAGTTCCCAAGTTCCAAGTTTCAGCTCTGTAGTTCCAAGCTCCAGTTCCCCAAAGCTCCCCCTCTGAAGTTTCAAGCTCCAGTTCCCCCAAGCCCCACCTCCAAAGTTCAAAAGCTACAGTTCAAAAGCTCCCAGACCGAACTACTCCCAGATAAAGAAGGCTTGAGGGGCAATAAATGACAAGCTCCATGGTTTCAGAAAGATCTCTACCGATACTGTTCAACATCTAGTACTAAACCTCTTGTAATACAGGGCATGTCGCCTAATAATATTTCTTTACAATACTTGTATATGTTTCGGTGCATTTTTAGCATCGGTCGGTCTTCTTTTTTTTCAGTCATTACCGTTCGGCGGTAATTGTGCATAGAAATTGAGCCAAGCAGAATATTTTGATCTATCATATAAAATTGGCAATATTTGATGCTGACAGTGCACAATGTAAACCCGAAAAAAAATAAGATGGATTAAAAAAGTTATTAAACTTCACACACATTTCTTTGTAAACATCGCATATCCTTTCTGTATGTAGACACCTGCCGGCCAATAATTGAAAGTTGGCATGATCATTTGCCCCTGAAACTTAAAATGACTCGAATATAAATGGTTCAGCTCTCAATGCTGGTATACTGAAATGATAAATAAATCATACAAATCTGGAGTCGGAATCAATCTCTTATGTTTCCTCTTGTTAGCCTTTGTTACACCCTTTATACATCTGTAATATCCCTTGTGTTCAGTTCCAGTGTAATTTCAGAAAATGAAGCCTTTTGATGATTCACGGATATCAAACTGCTGCACCTTTCCGTGGATCCAATCAGGAATCAGCCTTATCCTGTTTATAAGCAATTTTATTACATCCATATCTCAAGTCCATTCTGATGAGGCAAATTCCATTATTTGATTTAGATAATTCCTGTCCAGAGTCTACTTCTCAGGGATTCCCCACCTGCATTGTCATATATCCATCACTATTACGCAACCAAAGTTATGTTGTGTCTATATTCTGGATTATCACTTTGTTTCATGTGCAGTCATTTAGATACCTGGCAGCCTTTGACTTATCTTATGTACATATTCTCACTAGGTCCCCACAACCTGTGTAAACACGGTAATCTGCTCAAGGAATATAATCAGTTTATTTTCAATGTGTGTAATTCTAATAGTACAGGGGCTTCAATTGTGTGTGTTGGGAATGGAGGGGCGTGTTTGTAATCATCACATCAGCCACAAACAGTAAACTATTATGTACATGTAATTTGATTGATGCAGCTCGGTTTCACAGAAAGCCATAATCATCCAATCGGTTCCAACCACCGATGGGTGGACGTCCATGGCTCTGTACAAAACAATTCAAATTTTCAAAAGTCGACAAATAGAAATACGAAACTGCGCATCTGAAACCCCTCGGCTCTGGGCGCCAGCCATTCATAATTTATTCAATTTGAACCAAGGTGTCAGGAACACCAAGCTGTCAAGTGACAAATATACAGATTATCAAAAATTTTGCAATTAGAAATGGCACGTAAGGTTTCCATCCAATCAGAGAAACCAGTATTCATTACATAAGTCTCTTGATGCATCGATGATGTATACCAAATTTTACTTCGAGCACTTGAACGGTATCAGAGATAAACAGCATTAATGATGTCGCATAAATTAAAGATGGCCACCCATCCTTCCCGCCACTCAGAAGGACTGATATGGTTATTCATTCATGCAAGTCTGTTCATACATCGATGCTGTATACCAAGTTTCGTATAGAACAAATAAAATCAAATTGTATCAGAGATATACATCATTAAAGATTTTGCATAAATTAAAGATGGCCGCCAAGGTTTCCAACCAATCGGGTCCAGATTCATTCGGATTTTGGGTCACGAGTATATGGATGTACACTGCAAGTTTGGTGTGCCTAGGTTAAGTCGTTCTAACGATATCTTGGTAATGAGAAAGGATCATGACGGATGGATGGATAGGACGACAACACTGTCCTTCGACCAAATTTTGGCAGAGGGTAAAAAATCGAAACAATACTAAGCGATTCATTCTCTGAATTACATAACTGAGAAATCTATGAAATGAAACTAATTGCCATCCATTCATACATACCTCTAATTTTGGGTGCTGATGTGTAAGTGAATTGCGGTAATTCGATATATATGGGGTACCGGTATCTAGTGATCAAGAGGGTCAATGCGACAGTCCGAATCATAAGGGGAACAAGACGGGTATATGATGAATACAAGAAATCTCATGACCGGTCGCATTTGTCATGTTTGTAAAAGAAAGTCCAGTCGCGTATCATCGGCTTATTGCCGATGTGTTGACCGAATAGCCCCTGTCAAATCATACCACGATACTACATTTGTTAGTACACACATAGCTCAAAAAGTTCTGTTTCAACAGAATATTTAGCAAATCATCCAATTATTTCTGCATAAAGGCATGGAAATGTACCCCCTCTACTCCTTACTTACTTTCCCTGATCCCACAGCTATCCTGACGCGTATTCACGGTCTTCCGACCTCCAAAAATCTGATAAGATGGGCATTTGAATTTGAGAGAGAAGGATTTTCACTTTCTGTGACCTCATAGCTATCCCAGCGAAGTTTCACAACAAAAGAAACAGATCGATTGTAAAATTATAAGACGGAAGTGTGTAATCTAAGTTCCTCTACAGGGGATGGATAGGACTTTCTTCCATTTAAAGTTATTGGCGATCTGTGCTATCCTGAAGGATGTTTTCACAAACTTCTAATC
>JAVTVY010002628.1:0-36279 GCA_036873755.1 Hanleya hanleyi
AGAAAATAAAGTAGAAGACTGATAGTCAGGTAATCGACAAGGGAAACCTTAAAGCTGCGAACAAATGTGATTTTATTTTTCTCCAAATGATAGCGGGTCATGTGGACATTCATAATCCGACGGGTTTGCATATTTTCTAGGACACGCCAATGTTACCCTATTATATCATAATTAGTCCAAAATTGGATCACGATATAAACCGGCCAAGTTGCGTATAAAATTGAAGCTAATGACTTACTCAATGCTATTGTGAATTACATCTAAATATTTCGGGATCATTACCAGATCTTCTGGGGGTGTGGCATGATTCTCTACCAAACTTTCCATACTATATCCAAAATGACAAAAAAATTAACTTTATGGCAAATCCTGTTGAGATAATTTTCAATCACTCGATCAGAGGATCATGGGTACATTCAACATGGCGGCCATGACTGGAAAATTACGTTTTCGTGGCTTTTATTCAAAATTCATGCCTTTTTACTCATGAAGGTCCCCAAAGTTATTGTATTTCACATTAGATCATTCTTTTAAATTATTCATTTTATCGCAGAAAATTGCGCAACTAAAAACCCTGTGTGGCTATCTTGGATTTTTTTCTGGAATTTGACCTCAAGATACACTGTGGAAACGTTTAGCCCCACACATCGAAGAGTGCGAAACATATTTTGGAGGTGGGTTTGGCCTCTAATTGCACAGCCCATACAGGGTTAACATGCTCAGTAAGTTTGGCAATTACTTCTCATAGACCCATATTTAACGACAGTGGCAGTAAAAACTGACGACAACGCCGCTTGGCTCTACATTTTCATCTGGTGACAAATACCTAATTCTGAAATGCATTTTATCCAATTGATTTTGTCATCTTTGCCAAGCTTTGAAAAGTTGGAAGTATCTCCAACGAAACGTCAGCTCCACAGCAATAAAGAAGTTGTTATCCATAGAATAGCATTGTGTTGTCATCCGTGTGATTTTTCAGTCCATTCGCCCTTCTCCTACCTGATCCTATTGGATTATTCAGCTCATCAATCGAGCGTGATAAACGGGTTGCCGAACACCTTAATAACGATACATTTCCCTATGAAATTAAGTGGAGACTAGATAGCATGTTCCCTTCCTGACTTTCTTGCCACTGATCTGTCTGATATGTGGCCAACAGGGCGGGCGTCAAGGGTAAACGGTTAGGTCTTCAGAATAGTTCACTGATTGTCCAATCAAAATAACTACATGAAACCATACCGGAGCTGCATATACTGCACACGCAATAGACATGATTACAGTGGCCTGGGAATATCATGGGTTGTATCCTTATCGCCAGTTTCGTGGAATCGTACACAAGAGTCTGTGGTGAATATCCGTCAGATGACGATGGAGATAATTTTGTAACGACGTCAAATCAAATTACAGAACTGCATTATTTGAACATATCTGGTACAACCCCCTAGAGATGCATATGTTAGTGAAGCAGCATTTTGTCAACCATATCTTTCTTGCTACATAATCTCATATATCTTGCCATATCTGACTTTTTCTTTCAGGGTCACTATTGGCCAACAAGTAGCCTTTAGCAGTAATGCAGGGGAGATGCGTCCTTCGGGGAGCCAAATTGACCATATATGGGACGTTGTTTCAGTTTTTTTCCCATCTAAATTATGAGCTCTCAATCATTTGTTTTCCAATTGGCGACGAGGAACTATAGGAAGAAACCACTGTATACATTTTATCCATAACCCGATTCGAGGTCCATGGATCTGAAGTACACCTAAGTTGACTTTTTCGTCATTTTTGAAACTGATATTGACACGTTATCTCGTGAAAAGGGAGACATTAAACCCTCGAACTCACGGGTTACCTGGAACATTGCCATGTCCAAATCATTTGGGTATGGGTCAAGGTCACTTTCCTTGAACGTTAAGATTTATAGTAACCGAGATGCATATGCAGCACAAATATCTAATATGTCGAATTGAAATCCTGTTCCCAAGTAGACAAATGTTCCGTAATTTGGCGATTTAAGGAATCGTGGCAATACCTTTCATACCACGGTTACTATCTTGGATTGATTCGCTTTTTTCTCGAAGAGACTGGCCCATATAGCTTGTATTGCCATTGTCATAAAGTTCTCCCTATGGTGTGTAATCGTGATTATTGACAAGGTGACAAGGTGATTAAAAAAAGAAAACGCAAATTTTCAGTCCTATTCTCATACCCTGTTGAATTTTGCCCATGATCCTCTGCTCACGCGAGTATGCCAACTGCTTCAAAATGACCCCAATGATATTTTCTATAGAGGCACGGAATGTTCCGTCTTTGTTGTTGTCGTTTCCGGCATAGTGTTGAAAGTTTGGTAGGGGATCACGCCCACCCTCAAATGCCTGGTAGGGGTACGGAGACTGTCTGACCCAAGGTAACCTTAAAAGACCTCTCAAAATGACCTCGCATAATACAATATAAAATTGTAACACACATTTACGCATTGAGGCTGTCAATAGCTTCAAGTTGATATCCAACTTTTGCAATTTTTGCCTAATTATGAGATATTAGGTTAAAATGGTTAAAATGTGCCACCCATCGGATTATGACTGTCCACTTGCAAATCTATCATTTGGAACAAAAATAGCGCATCTATACAATACTTTACTTTTAGGCCAATTTTGGCTACCTAAGTATGAGGATATACTGGATTCGAAAATACTCACCTAGTGTTGCCATAATATACATGGGCCCCAGTAATTTCTTCACCGCAACTAAATCCATGGCAATACCGTTTGCTGTAGGATTCAACTTCAATTAAAGAATTCTCTGTTCAAATTTGCAGATGTCATCCTGCAAAGGACATAAGATTATGAGTTATTCGGTTCACACGTATATACAGTTTCAGCGGACATCATAACATAATGTAAAAAGTGGTTTGAGCACTTCATCTACCTCTAATCATAGGTTGGAGCAACATGCAAGAGGTAGAAAAAATTGACGAAGCCTGGCGGCTACAAAGCAACCATATGACTCCACAGGAAGCTGCCCTTGCACCTTACATTCAGACCCGAGAATACGGTGGATTCTCGGACGTAACCTTAGGCGTTCATGTGGAGACTATGAAGTATCTACACGGCCCTTAGCACCGGCTTAAAAATACGCTAGCTCGGGAGCTTGTGATGACAGACCAGCTCAAACAAATAACTCATCTGATGTTAACGGATGAGCATCGAGGACGACTGAAGGAGAAAACGCCTCAACATGGAGTAAACCGAGTAAATGTAAGAAAACCCAGAACAAAACTAACCTGTAATGCTCGACGTCGTACGGCTTAAATTTCCCACAAAAACAATGAACCTACATATATTTGAAAGAATTTCAGCTGTGGGCAAAATGATGTATTTACCATTCTAAGTGGGTTCCTCAACGTTCACATTTATGCTGATATACTCAATTACTGCTAGATTTTGAAAATTAAGCAGTTTTAATGACTACTAAGGTTTACAACCCCTTAAATGTACAAATTACTGATATTTCAATGTTGATTTAGGGTTCATCGAGTTATAGGAATCCGAATCAAAATGATTTTACTGAAGAATTGTAATTCTAAAACTGATGGTTGAAATAGCATAACTGCAATATGCCTGCAACAACCCTCAACGCCCGACGTGGTACCGCTTAAATTTGCCGCTAAAACAATAAACCTACATCAATTGGTCGAATAACCTGTACAGAGTGCGAGCCTTGGGGCTAACAATCCACCAACAGAATCCTAGTATATACAGGTAATACACTGGAGCGATATGCAAGAGATGGAAAAAAATTGACGGCGTCTGGCGACTAAAAAGTAACCTTATATGACTGTACAGAAAAACTTTCATCGGCACTCCCCTTTCAGACCCGTGAATACGGTGGATTCTCGGACGTAGCCTTAGTATCTCAGCCACGCTTTCATTACAGATGTTCATGTGATGACTATCACACTGCTCCTAGAGCCGGTTTAAGCGGAATTAGATACGCTAGCTCGGGAGCTGTGATGACAGATCAGCTCAAACAAATAATTCATCTGATGTTAATGGATGAGCACCGAGGACGTCTGATGGGGTAAACGCCTCAGCATGGGATAAACCTGGTAAATGCAAGAATACCCAGAACAAAACAAACCTGTAATGCCCGGCGTCGTACGACTCAAATTTCCCACCAAAACAATGAACCTACATATATATTTGTCGCGATATCGCGTACAAACTCTCAAAAAAAATTTCAGCTGTGGGCAAAATGATGTATGTACCATTCTATTAAAGTGGGTCCCTCAAAGTTCACAATTTAGGCTGATATACTCAATTACTGCTAGATTTTGAAAATTAGGCAGTTTTAATGACAACTAAATTTTTCAACCCTTTAAATGTACAAATCTGCCACACGAGCTGAACTAAATGAGATAATCTTTGGTGTTGAGGTATCGTATCATGAGTTATCTTCATGTAAGATTCGAAGTTGTTTCTCAAATAGTAACTGATATCTAGTCCGGACAAGTAAGTATTAACTGATAGGACAAGTCACTGCTAATCCAGCTGATTCTCCAATAAGATTAAGTGAATGGTATATCGATGAGTATGGCAGATACCATTTCCTCGGAGTTGTTACCGCTCTTGGCGTGGAGAACGATTATGGCGTTTCAGTGATAGAGCCTGCTGGGAACCATTGGAAATGTCCATTTCTGCCGGATGAGATATTCTACCACAGACAGCAGATGATCCTGAAACTTCATCAACCGAATGTAGCAAATAATCTTGGCCATGATCGGTTTACAGAGAAGTTTTGAATGATTAGGCGTGTAGCCTTCGGGACTTTTACAGTCAGATAATACTTGAATTTCCCACAAAATGGACCATTAATCATGTTGATGAATTTGAGATTTTATACGGTTCTTCAATTACATTGTTCATGTTGTTTGAAACGCCTTTTTGAGATGAGTTCCAGATGAGTTTTCGAAAAGTGCTGCAGGAGACTGAATTGTTCCTTCTTTCATTAGGATAAACCGTAACATGAGTTACTGTAACACGAGTAACCATATGTTTAGCTAGGTTTTTCATCAGTTGTGCAGAACAAGCAAAATACTCATTCCAGATATTGTATTATAAGAAAATACTTCGAACTTCCGTATTAAATGATTAGTATACCGGGGTTTTCGAAGGAACACGGCACCCTCCAAATGCATGTCTGTTTCCTGTAACATGAGTTACCGAAATTTGCAATAAGATTAATTCAATATTAGTATTTATCTTTCGTTGTGTTTATGTGAAAAACAAAGCTACCAATTAACAAAAAAGTATATTCCTAAAAATAAGAATGATCTGTATACAATTCGTAGTATTAAAACTCGTGTGTGAACATAAAGGTTATGTATGAAGTGTAACATCAGTTTTATCGTGGAATTGCCCATCCGTAGAATTCCTAAACGCTGGAAATGTTGGTCACATGTTAAAATCGCATGCTGGTACATACTGAGAAATCAACATTCTCAACGACAATAAACATATAACATTTGTTTTAAAATGATTAGAATCAATTGTTTTCACTTTTGAAATAAATTAGTCTCTTGTCTAAAGAGCACAACGACGTTTGTTTGTATGTCTATTACCTATAATGTATTTAAAATATTACGCCCCTATCTCGACTTGAGTTTCCATCGCTTTTCCTTCCCTATCAAGACTGACATATGCTATATCGACCTGATTATTGCTGTGTGCATAGTGTACGATGTGATACCTGTGGTAACACCAATGCAGGTACGAAAAGATAGTGTATTAACTAAAAAAAAAATGTTTCTCCCAATGTGCAGATTTTAAGCCTTATCCATACATATATATCCACTCTTGCGTATCTCGTCGGAGTTTGGTAAGGACTATCTTTAATTCAACGAAATATTATTTCAAATGGGTGGCACACATTTCCCCCAGTATCGATCATGTAGATAGTGAATCTAGGTCAGACAGCGGACGCGTATTTCCCCACAGCCAGGTACATGTATACGGGCTCTAGCAAGTACAATACAACTTCACGGTTGAATCTCTTTAGTTAAGCCGCTAGCAATGATCAATCAGCATGTTGTTCTTTTTTCCACTTCGTATATCCTTGGGGTTATTCATGATTAACGCAAGTGCAACTAAGTTTCTTCTAAAAAATACGCCCTTCACACCTAAAATTACATAATCTCACCTGCCTGATTATATACGAGGATATTTGTCAGGGTAAGACATCTCCTGTGTACTATTTTCTGAAATCCATGATGATTTCTTCTAAACCACCTTTACTTCATTCTCTGGTTGTTCAAACCACATGTCCTACAGCCTTGGCAGAGACGTCAGATGACTGTAAATGTGGGTACATATACCACAATGAATATATACCAGACACAATTTCTGAAAATAACTCCACCATTCAGTGCTCTGGGTGTTCCCATATTGACCACTGAACCGTGACAAGTAAGCGCTGGAAAAACAGGAAATTACTTTGTGTGTAACAACTGTATATTGAGCATAACATTGTAGGCTACTTTCTGTTGTGGACACAAAACTGATTTTTTTTTCTCACTCCAAAAACTACTTTCTTGAAGTTTTCATCGTGAAGTATCCACCTGGGAATCATTCCTAAACTGTGTCTCTGAGTTAAGTTTCTTTAATAATTTCTGGTGCAACTTTTTATCAAGTAATTAAAATGCATCCTCTCTACATGTACACAAGTTCTCACTTGCACAAGGACTTGAAAATTCAGCCAGCAGAATATGTGCAATAAATTAGCATTGAACATGGCAGATAAAGGTATTCTAAACTTCAGGTGATTCAGTATTTTGGTTATTATTTGAAATCAGGCCCTTCACAGATTTAATTCTTAAACAGTTTTCACTAGGTTGGCTGATGCGTGACTCCCGGGAACTTCGTGGTTCGTATCCTTTTTCTCTTGTCTATGGCTGCAGCATGAAGACTATTTTTCTATTATTGACAACCGGTGTATATAAACCTTATGCTTCCGTTACTATTTGCAACTTCAAGTCAAAAATAGTCAAGTTATGGCTAATTACAAATTTCCCCATAGTGTAGGCATGGGAAGGAGGGGAAAAGTACGAACACAGATATACGGTGATAATCACGCGTCAGTGCACCAGTCGATGCGCCAAGGCAATCCTTCGAACAAGAAGTAAATAAGGAAATGTCCATCGCACTTGTCCCGCTCCCTAACTGTTTCCTGTTGAATAGCCTGTATGGTCTCTCAGTTAGATTGTGAATCTGCCTTTTTTCCAATGTTAAATAAAGGAACTATTCATTTTTTATGAACTTTCGTTTGTATGCGGAGAGAGGATACAAATAAAGTACTGCAGGGATAGAAATCAACTTGCTCCCACAAACTTTCTCCTGTACCCTTACGCAATAACACATTCAACAACACATATATTTGGAATTGTCATGCGGTGCTAGCCGTGTTTATTCGTTATTTCTGGTCACAAATCTCATTTCCGTTTTACATCATTCCTTTCATAACATCAACCATGTGCAATCATCTAAAACAATTCAGTGTACATCATAGTAAATATTAACAGGGTCTTTTACTCAAATCTATGTAAAATATCGCTTTCATGTGGTTATCACAGATCACAATACTTATTTACATCTTTCATTCCACGACACCAACCATGTTCAATCACATTCTCAATGGTAACAATCCAAGGCCCAATTTTAATACCAAACAGGCTATTTTGTCAACCAAGTATTCTAACGGCTCTTCAGCTCACCAATTATTCTAATGGCTCTTCAGAAGTATTCTAATGGCTTTTCAGCTCACCAAGTATTATAATGGCTCTTCAGCTCATCAAGTATTCCAATGGCTCTTCAGCTCACCAAGTATTCTAATGGCTCTCCAGTTCACCAAGTATTCTAATGGCTCTTCAGCTTACTAAGTATTACAATGGCTCTTCAGCTCACCAAGTTTTCTAATGGCTCTTCAGCTCCCCAAGTATTCTAATGGCTCTTCAGCTCACCATATATTCTAATGGCTCTTCAGCTCACCATTCAGATCACCCAGAATGGCTCTTCAGCTCACCTAGCTATGCACATAAAAATTGCATAATTCAATATTATAGCAAAGTCATATTACTAGAAATAGTAGATTCAAGTATCCTATTGACAGACAGTATTTACAACCGCTTTGTAGACCGAGTATTCTAAGGGCTCTTCAGCCTCAAAAAACATAACATATACGATCGCTATATGTTCATTCAAAATGAAAAGTTCTTCGAACAACATTACAAGAGCTGTTTGCTCACAAGTCGATTTGTTCAAATGCATTAGACAAAACATGTATAATACCGCTGTCAAAAAGGCACAAATGCAGGTAAAATGACAAAAGCATATGGCCTCACTGATATGGATAAGTCAATACATCTAGCATTTTCTTAATGACCATCCAACTATGCATATTCAATATTGCATAAGTCAATATTATATTAAAATCGTATTACTAACATCAGTATATTACCGTATCCTATTGGTAAACGAAAACGTACAACCTCTTTATCAGTCATCAAGTAGTCTAAGGCTCTTCAGCCTCAAAAGCATAATATCACATACGATGGGTATAAGCGCATTCAAAATGAAAAATGCATCGAACAGTACATATACTGTTTTCAGGTCACTCCGGTGATTTTCTACCAACCAAAACCTGTATAACACCACTTTCAAAATATGGAAAATGCAGGGAAAAGATGACAAACCGTCATGTACATATCAAATGTAGACAAATACATACACCAAGTATTTGAATGGCTCTACAGCCCATCAAAATATGCATATTCAATATTGCATAATTCAATATTTTATCAAACTCTATAGCTTAGCGATATGCGCATATCTGTTTGATGGATATGTACAACTGCAAAATGGGCCATCAAGTAATGAGCCCTTCAGGCTCAAAGAAATAATATCATATACGATCGGTATAATGTCATTCAAAATAAAAAGTACTATACGAACAGTGATACAATTACTATTCATTCACAGTCGTGTTACTCAAATGCACCAAACAAAGCATGTATAACGCCACCTCCAAAATGAGCGTATATAACATCAAGATGACATAAGCATATGTTCATGTTTATTTGAATACATACGCCATGTTATTGACCTATTTCAACCATATCAGATACAATTTTTTCAATTAGCTTTATTGACGTAGACATAATTGTCTCTTGTCATATATACGGTATACATTGATGGCTCGGTGGAACAACCAAATAAACACACATAAAAATTAATACAGAATTACAGCTGATTATGCAACAAAGCAGATGAGTGAGGACAAACTGTAAGTAAAGTTATAACATTGCTCTATCTCTTATTTGGAACGCTTCATAAATAAATTTTGCTAGCCGTTTCAGAATACCCGTTTGTTTACTAGAGAGTAACTGTACTGTTTTGTATACACTAGGTTTTCTCCAGAAATATGGTTTAATATATATAGACCTAATTTCCATATATATCGGACAAATAAGTAAAAAATGATACTCGTTTTCTACGTCACAATTACAGTTGAAACATACTCGATCATGTGGGTCAAGCCTATTGCTCCCATGCCGCCCTGTGTCAATACGAAGTTTATGCGCCGACATTCGCAGTCGCGCGAGTGCATGGCGATGTCTTGAGTTAATAACTTTCTCTAAATATTCTTCAGAACAAAAATCATTTTTCAAATACTTATACAGGCTCAATTTGCTTGATTCCAAGTCAGAAAACCAGTTTGAAATAAATATATCTTTCACCCTAATTGTAAACGTATTCAAAAAATTATTACTAACAGAATCTCTATACATCCACACTTCCACGAAACCATGAACTGACAATATGTTTTGTACCGAAGACGCCCAATTCGAAACTCCTTGTTCAGCCGAGATAACAAGGTTTTTGTACACAGTACTTAATATCAAATGTGTACTATTATGAACTTTTAACCAATATTTAATAATTTGAACCAACCGTTCGCACCGCATTGGTAATCTACCAAGTTCTCCGTAAACCGCTGCATTTGAAGTAGTTTTATAAACATTCAGGACATTTTTACAAAAATTTCTATGAACTCTTTCAATCGCTGTACCTGCATGAAATCCCCAAATTTCACAGCCATAGCTTAGTACTGGGCCGACACATGCGTCGAATATCTGGCATGTCGTTTTGGGTAGAAGCTGACAAACACGCATATTTTTTAGCAATAAATTCAAGGATTTCAGACCCTTATCTGCAATGGTTTTTTGGGTTATCGTGAATTTTAAGTTACTCGTCAAAACTAATCCCAAATAACAAAACTGCTCAACTACCTCAATTGGAACTCCAGCAAAGGACCACTCTTCAACAGACTTCAGTTTCCCCCCTCTTCTAAACACCATGACTTTTGTTTTCCCAGTATTCACCGTTAACCCCCAATCAGTACAGAACTTAAACAATATATTCAGCGATTTCTGCAAACTATCCGCTGATTTTGAAAACAATACTAAATCATCAGCATACAATAGCAAGTGTAGCGTTAATTCATTTAACTCTATACTGTCGTCGCCTTCATTTATCAAATAATTTTCAAAATCATCAATAAATAAACAGAAAAGAATCGGAGACAGTACCTCACCCTGCCTCAATCCCTCGTTAATCAGAAAATAAGGGCTTTTTACACCATTGTGCATGATACATGATTTTACAGATAAATACATTGATTGCAATATTGTAAGTACTTTACCTCGGATCCCATATCTATACAATTTATACCACAAGGCGTCTCTACTAACACTATCAAACGCCTGTTTAAAGTCCACAAACGTTGAATAAATCTTATTGCCCTTATCTATATAATTCTTAACAATACCTTGTAACGAAAAAATGGCATCAACTGTACCTGCACCTCGCTTAAATCCAAACTGCGCATCAGAAATAACATCATTCTAATCAACCCACTTATTAATTCTATTATTCAAAATATCTGTAAACAGTTTTGATAGACAACTTGTCAAAGTTATCGCTCTATAATTCTCAGTGGCATTACGATCACCTTTCTTAAATATCGGGAGTATAATACCCTCAGTCCATAACGTCGGGAAATAACCAGAGTACAAAGTTACATTGAATAGTTTAGAAAGAACGGGGCATAATATATCCCCACCAGCTTTGAAATATTCATTTAACATATTGTCCGAACCATGAGATTTGCCTGTCTTAGAGCGGGCAATAGATTGCAGAATTTCAACTTCTGTAATTGGCTCATCGAGCTCCTCGATTACACAGTTATAATTAATATCAGAATCAAGAGATGGGGTTGAAACGGTACTACCTTTTGTCTGTAAATCCTTGAAGTGCTCAAAAAATTCATTAGTTGCTATATTATCACCAGCAGACGTTTTCTTACATTTATTAATATATTTCCAAAATTCTTTTGGGTTTTTGTTTCTCAAGGCTGCTAATTCTTTTGCCTTTTTCCTACGAAAAACTCCTTTTGCTTTCTTACACGTATGTTTATAGATTCTTTTACTTTCATGCAAATTAATTCTGTCCAGATCACTAAAATATTCATTATATTTTCTCAAACTCTGCAGATATTCGTTCTTTGCATTTTTACATTTCTCATTAAACCACTCGGCACAACCTCTACCTTTATATACAAATGACACACGATTTATTTTTCTTCTCTGTGACACCTTGAAATACTTATTCCCAATATCATGCAGAATACCTGTGAGTTTATCAACGGATGCATCAATTGAGTCCTTATCTCTCGCAGATCTTCAACACATGTGTGAATTTTGTCTTTATTAATCACTAGTTCATTAGCAAAAACTGTCTCATACTGCTCATCCCATTTCATTTTATCAGTCACAACAATCATCTCTGGATCGTAAACCGTAGCTGTACCACACGATATACTAAAAGATAAGGGAGAGTGTGTCGAGTACCGCGTCAGCTCCTCAATATTAAAATCTGTTATATATTGGAAATTGTCCGCATTAGTCAACAAATAATCAATCACACTTCTACCCGAACTACTACAAAATGTAAACCTTCCCAGGTCCTTGTCTCTATATAATCTACCATTAACAATGCGCAGACCAGTTGAAACACACAAATCCAGCAGTGAAACACCAAAGCTATTTGACTTCGAGTCCATAGACACTCTAGATTGACACTGGTCATAAATATACGTTTCTCTATCCTCAAACGGCAAAGGTCCGTCGTGCGTTACATAATCTGGTCGGTTGGATGTCCTTGAATTCATGTCTCCTGCAAGTAAGACTACACCCAATTCGGTGAAGCGATTAACATCATCTTGTAATCTGTCAAATATATTGTCTCTATGTATATTGTAAAAACTTGATCCTTCAGGGGGTAAGTAAATTCCGCCAACATATCTGTCCTGTTCAGTTTTAAAGAAAAATCTATCAAGTTTAAGCCATACACAATAATCGTTTTTCTTCACACAATTTACACCTGGAAATATTATAGTGATCGTAAATTTACCTTTTAACACAAGAACGCCGTGTTACGATCCAATCCAGAGAACATAGTTTATTTGCAGTGTGCATGTGTACCGTTACAGTACCATGCCACTGTCCTTTATAGTGCCCTGGTTGGTAAGGCGAGTGATCGTCAAACACGGTGATTGGTAAAGTACACGTTAAGACAGGTTTCCAGCGTCGGCAATAATCACCGTTGCCCCAACAGAGTCTAACGGAGATTTCATTGTATTCTAATAACCCGCGATTCGGCTAATCGGGACACAATTAACATTTAATCTTTTGAAAGTCCAAAGTCCAATTATACGTCCAAAACACGGGAAAGTATAATTTCAAGGTTTACTGATTAATAGACTAACATAAAATAAATGTACATATTAACCTACAATGTTTTCATCATAACACCACTCCATCGTTCAAGAAATTTGTTCCAGCAAATTGAAAAATGTGCAGAGCTTAACTAAAGAATATACAAAGTAAATAAACAAATAAAGTTACATATTAATCAACAAATTTTTATCATAACACCACTTCATCGTTCAAGACATTTGGTCCATCAAATTGAAAAACAAGTGTACAGAACTTAACTAAAGGACATACAAAGTAAGTAAACAAATAAAGTTATATATTAATCAACGATTCTTCATCATAACACCATATTATTTCAGAAGGTTCCACTCACTACTACCATTTAAAGATATCCTTTGAGTTATTCGAGTGTCCTTTCTAAAATTTCGAAACAGTGGTTACAAGAACAGTCTATATACAATTATTGGAGGTAACCCAAATAAATCATCAACCTTTTTTACAAAGGAGAAGAAAATGCAAATTAAAAGAAAGCATATAAAACTAAACAATTAAACGTGAATAAAGATAATCCAGCAAAATTGGATATGACAACTCTAAAGAGAGTAAGGATCACAAAGGAACTGTAAATTAAACAAAATGATAACAATTAGATGAACGGTGACTTAAATATCAAACTAAACATAAATGAAGATCGTATCCAAACTACATATATATATATATATCATAACCATGGGTTATTCAATATATGGGACCCGGGGGTACAATGGTTCTCTGTCGCTGTCTGATTTAGAGGTGTGAGTGATGCTTGGGGCGGTGAAAATACCTATCGGAGTGGCAAATCCTTGGTGTGTATATATGATGTAAGCGCACAAATTATTGTGTTTTATCATTTTCCGGATTTTAGAAGCATGAAAAAAAGAAAATCTGACAGACTTAGGGACCATTACATTTCTACCCGATAGTATATTGGCAACAATAAAATTCTGAAAATGAACATGTAATGTTGGACGAATACAACCCTTGACCAAGATATTGTCAATAAGTGTTGGTGGGGTGACTGCTAGAAAAGTTGGACAAATAGGTAGAGAGAACAGAGGAACCATAGCACAATTATCACCAGTTGTAAGTTGTAGATAAAAAACTGTTCTGTGTCGCCATTTCTGACCTATTTTGAAAAGAATGGATAGAAAGAAAACTACGATAGAGGTGGCTAAGATGATAGGTATCAAAGTGGAATCTAGCGTAATGACTTGAGGTACAGGAGGCGTCGTAAAAGACGGAATTGTGGAAGGAAGGCTAACAACCTTAGTAGGGACATGTAAGAGAGACAAGGCGGTGGTAAGTGTTCGCAGTTTGCAAAACATCCAAATGAAAGCAATTCCTAATATGGAGACGCTACCTAATGCAACAAAAGAGAGGGTTGCATTAAAATCTGGCCATGTTGGAGTGAGCAATAATTTACCGTCTAACAAAGGTTCCGCCAGAGACTGATAAACCACCTCATCTTTTCTAGCTGCCTCTGCAATTCTTTTGAAACTTAGGTGCTGTTGTTGGTCAGCGGCGAGAATATTGCTCATGGAATGGTTATACAATGTAAAAAAAGGTGTATCAATAGGGATGGCTGATGGGAATGTTGTGTCACCGTTAATAGTGCTATATTCCGCGGAATTGAAAAATTCCTGAATTACGGCTAAATTGACTGGGTGAACATGTGTGACTGCAGTAGTATTGTGAGGACAGGAAGTCATTCTAGGATAGATGGTTACCTCCTGGGTATTTACAGAACACATGCAAGGTATGGAAATAACACAGAATGCACAACCTTCAATCATACGCTTGTGTTGTCCGCATTGTAATGTGATCATTTGAGTCCTGTACACTAAAACAGATGACGGGAACAGCTCTATCATTTTTGATTGTAAAACATTAGGTTGGAGCCGAAAATCACACAACTGGTGAACCCTTTCATTGTTGTTAAAAAATAAAGCTGCAATACATGAGGGAAAACGAGAAGATGTGAGACCGATATTGAAAGGACAAAATACATGTTTTTGACCTGTACATCTAGCTAATTGATCAGACGATATGGAACTAAACTCAGTGGACGACTTCGAAATGGCAAAGTAGGTAGGGAAATCCAGAAGTTGAGTAGCATGAGACGATGTCGAATTGAGAGGAACTGGGAATGACAAAACTTCGTAGAACCTTAACCCTATCTGGCCTGGGCTTTTTGGGACCTGTCCAGGCCTGGAGGGGGGCCGAAATGGCCCCCCCTAATTATTTTTCTTACCCCTTGAACTAGGGGGCTGAAACTTATTACACTATACCCTTGGGTCAAGCTCTACCAGAAAATGTGAAAAAATCCAAGATGGCCGCTTTGATGACGTCACAGTGACGCCATTTTGAAAAACGGCATTTTTTGGTCGATTTTTTAGTCAGATTTTCCGAATTTTTTATTTTGGCAATTTCTCCACAAAAACTGCATGAAAAATTAGCAAATATTAATGTGATATGAAATAAAATAGTTTTTGCCCACTTTTCATTGCGGAAAAGCAGAAATTTTGAAGAAATATGACAAAAAATCACTTTTCTGGTATACCACGTGGCCGCCATCTTGAATTTACCCATGATCCTCTGCTCCGGGGGTTATGCAAATAGGCTCAAAATGACCCCAATAAGACAAATGATAAAGTCACGGAGTTTCAGCTCTCCATTTTTTGCCGTTCCGGACATAGTGCAGAAAATTTGGTAGGGGGGGCCATAATGGCCCCCCCCAGGCCAGGTAGGGTTAAAGGTTCAATAATCCCAGCAGTAGGAAATTTCAAGGATATATATATACTGGAGTCAACTCGTGAATAAACAAAATGAGAATGTGAAAAATAATAAAGTGGGTTGGTTTGTACAATATGGATCCCAGGATATTGATTATTGAGAACCTTTTGAATGTCCTCAATCGTTTCGTGTAGGATATGTGGTTTGATAATAGCAGGAGAGAGTTTTCCTTCAGCTAAAACCTGAATTCCATATTTAAATTCTTGAAGTTGACGGTCTAAAATTCTACTTTTCTGCATTTGTTCAGCTAACTCTCCCGTCATGTAAAGAAGCGTGTCTTCAACTGAACTTAGACCCTCAACAAATCTATTAAGCAGGCGCAGTGCCTCTGAATTCTGCCTAATTCCCTTAACGGTGTTTCTAATTCTGTTATCTACCGTCCGTATAAATGAAGAAAAATGACGTCCGTGTTGACTTAAAACGTGAATAACTCTCTTATTTTGGCGCTGAAGTGCGGCAATGTGTTGAGCCAATAAATCGATATCACTCAAACTTGCGGTACCAAACAAACTTCGTGACAAAGAACCAATGAAGGGAAGTAAAGACCTCTTATCCTTCGAACGTGGAATAAGCCGCTCTTGGGGCACTAATTCCATGATATCTAAAACAGTCGTATTCAGATATGCACTACTACTGATGTCAAATAAGTATTAGTATTTTGTTGCATTGTTTCACCTCATTTGACTTCTTAGCATATCCGGCGGGGAATATGTGAGCTCACGGCTCGATATGTGTGTATATATACAACATATTTCGCATCCGAGGCAGTTGTACTCTTGTCGAGGAATGTCGAGTTGTTCCGATGAATACGGTCGCGCTCTGCTTGCGATACGACAGCCTTCCCTGCTGACCTACATCACAAAGCCTATCTTATGCTAGGCTCCGTGCCTACACTTATACAGGCATATAGGTCTACGCACATGTTATGCGTTACTGCCACTCATACCCTGACGACAATGTTAAGCGCATGCAGACTGCACGGATAATCTTTATTACGGCAGACAAGGTGTATCAGGTGAGGATTCTACGGAGCCGTGGAAGGGACATGCGTTTTATTTATATTTTCACCCTTAGGAAAACAGAATTTTTTTCCTTTTTCTTTCAAAACTTGTGAAAAAGAAATTTTATTTATATTTTCGGTATTCGAAAAAAAAAAAAAACCGCATGTCCCTTCCACGTCAGTGAAAAGGGATTTTTTTTTTATTTTTCTGGCCGTCAAAATAAAAGTTTTTCTTCTTTTGCATCAACTGAATTATCTCGGGCCCTTAGATAATTGCCCAATGAGAAAGCAGCATAGTGGGCTATGGTACGAGAATCGCAGGCTCTCATTGGTCAATTATCTTGGACCCCGAGATAATATCTAGGGCCCCGAGATAATCAGCCAATGAAAACCGCTTTTGTTCTCCCCTATTCATCTGACCGCCATTTCGCCTTTGTGCTGCTATTCTGTGAAGGTAATACCATAGTTCAATGAAAGCCAAGTATACCCGTCATTAATGACTACTTATGGGGAAACATTCACATCATAGTTGAAGCGGGCCAACGCCGCAAATGGATGATAATTCTATAAGGAAACGATACTAAAGGAAAGTTTTCATTGGCTGATTATCTCGGGGCCCTAGATATTATCTCGGGGTCCAAGATAATTGACCAATGAGAGCCTGCGATTCTCGTACCATAGCCCACTATGCTGCTTTCTCATTGGGCAATTATCTAAGGGCCCGAGATAATTCAGTTGATGCAAAAGAAGAAAAACTTTTATTTTGACGGCCAGAAAAATTAAAAAAAAATCCCTTTTCACTGACGTGGAAGGGACATGCGTTTTTGTTTTTTTTTCGAAGACCGAAAATATAAATAAAACGTCTGTCCCTTCCACGGCTCCGTAGGATTCCGCTTCGTCATTATGAATCAACACATATTAGAAACTAGAAACTTTGAATACTCAGGTATGAAACCTGCATAATTAGTTAAACCCGTGACCTCCCGCCTGGAGCCCTTGCATTTCGTCTATTGTGAGGAGGGACTGTGCACGTGTCTAGTGCTGTAGGTTGTTTGGCGAGTGCCAGTGCCGTCTGTCTAGTTTAATCTAATAATACATACATATAGTTAATTTTCTTCTAATAGCAATGGAGCGAGCGTGCGAAACATAGAGTAATGTGAGCAATGTACATCACAGACCTCACAAAAGCAAATTATTGTTCATTTATTCGTCGCTGCTTGTTATTTGCTTGTCACCCTCGGGACTTGCTTCAACGCTGCATGACCGAACGATCGCTTTCTTGGTCACTGTTTTCGCGCATACTCCTCACATGTTCCCTTTATTGAACCGCCTGTGTTGTCATTTCATATATTTTACTCTGTCATGCTCAAAATTTAACATAAGTCTGGTATAACTTTCGCAAATTTCAGATATAATTTAGATAGATAGATAGATATTTTATTTAATGCTGGTGACAGAACCAGTCAACATTTTGGACCAGTGGAAATATAACGAACACTGAATCGGAGACCTTTTCCCCACTTATATCCCCCACCAACATGTATGCAATATCTATCCAGATAAATCTCAAATAAAAGCTACATGTATAGCCTGCCATTTCAGATATTCACATAGAGATATTTTATGTGGGACCAATAGTGAATATATTGTGTTATGGATCAGTGTTTTACAGAACGATTCATGTAAGTATTGATGTTGGAACAATAAGGTTGTAGAGAGATCTGGAAGGCATTGCTGATCTAAAATATATGAAAACTGATCAAGTAACATGGACCTGATTGTTCATCATCAGATTCCTGGAGCACGATTCTGGACGATTCAACTGAGCACACATCAACGTCGGCAAAATAAACAGAAACATCCCGTCCCCTCGTTTCACCAATGTTTGTAGTTACAACAACTTACTTGCGCTCGAAATTTAGAGCAGAATAAAAAATTATTCGAGACCACGGCCATGCACGACTTTTGCCTTTCCAAAAAAGACTCTGCCTACCAATCTTCTACATTTAAAACTGATTGAGACCCAGAAACTCGCAAGCTAACACGGATACAAAATTAGTATATCCACATGCTTAAAAAACCACGGGAATTTAACGGGGTCCTTCTCGTTAACAGCATCAACGTACTTACTTGCAGATGATCCCACCTTTATGTTAAATTGCTGTAGCTTAAGTAATCATTCTAATCAAATCATAAGTCTGTCACAGGACTAGATTTTAACATTGAAAAGTGTCGCTGATAGTTCGATAAATCTCTCATCCTCCGTCCCATAGTTTCACAAGTCAAATTGCAGACTTGCTACTAAATCCATCTTGAAAATATTTGAAGACAATAACAAAAATGTATCAGTAAAAATAAAACTAGGAACGAACAAACAGCACTGCTTAAAATTTTAAAGATTACCTTTGCAGACCTCCCGGCAATTTAAATTCACATCTGTAACCTTGAAAAAGGTGAAGCAAACGATAATGAATCAAAATCCGCTGCAGCTGGCGTAGACAATATATGGACGTCCTTCCATTTCTATCCCGCTTGCCTACATATTCAGTCTCTCTTTCTCCTCCAGGGTGGTTTCTAATGCCTTCAAAAATGTTAAAGTTACACCAATATTCAAACCCGATTCTCCCTTTGTACTATCATATTAGGCGTCATGCCCAATCGATCGAGACGATAAATATCTCGTCTCGAAGGGTCCCGATTGTTGTCACGGTTTGCTCACGGTTTTCTCTCGAAGCAGAAGACCATCTCGATCCTCTTCGAAATAACTCCACATGCTTCGAGAATGGAATCGAGATGTCGTCAAATGAAAGTTTGAGGAAATCTGTGCGAATATATATACATTTGAACATTGATATTGAATTAAATTGAACATGAATCATTTAATATTATTGTGTTATTCCGTCCAGAGATCTGTAATCGTAAAGTAAAAAGTAAAATTGGCCGCGTAACAGTGTCTTGTAATATTTATTGGATCCTATATTGAAAATATATTGAGGAAACTCTTTCCATCTGACTAAAATCTGTCGTCCTTTTAGGATGTCAAATGTATGAAACTGAAAACAGCATTCAGTGCCATGCCACTGTCGATTAAAGTTTATGTTTGACTTTCAGAAATGGCTGGTATACTCGACACCCTGATGAAATTGTTGAGAGTAGTCGGGTTCACCATACTGTTCGGAGTTATGATCATCATGATGGCTCTGGCGAGGTTTGTGCCCAAACTAAGGAAAAAACTGAGTGAAAAGGGTCAACAGATTTTGCAAGGCTCGGGTATTCCTGGAGATGACGTAGCGGATTCCATGATGGCGCTACGCTTTATCAAAACAATATGGCGAGCAATAATGAACGACATATTTAAAGATGCAAAGCTCTGGGGTCCCGCGCCCAATCCCACTTTGCTGTCTCTGGACGGTGGGACAACAGACCGGCTCAGCGACTTTCAGGTCGGAGAACGCCCCCTAGTGATTTATTTCGGGAGTTGTTCTTGACCGCCTTTCATGGTTAAGCTTGGGCGACTAAACGAGATTGCGACAAGCTTTTCCCACCACGCCGATTTCTTGATCGTCTATATTAGAGAAGCACATGCGTCCGATGATTGGTCCCTTGGGGATATGAACTATAGCATCAAGCATCATCGGAAACTGGAAGACCGACTTGCCTCGGCTCAGATGCTGGCGGACACGAAGCCAAAATGCCCCATCGTTGTTGATCCAATGGATAATAATGCTTGTACTCTTTATTCGGGTTTACCAGAGCGACTTTATATCATTCAGAACGGACGAATTGTATATTTGGGTGGAATAGGTCCAGGCCATTGCTACATTGAAGACATCAACGTTTGGTTGAAAAAACACTTCGCATAAAATTCTACCACTTTTTATATTGCACCGGCTAGGATTTGTGGTTGTTTTGATGTGACATTTACAGTAATTTACCGTAAAATATATAGCAAAAGACACCAATCATTTTCACAGGAATTCACTGTGAATTCGCCATATTTACCATACAATATACATTTTATTGCTGGACACTTTGCTGCCATAAAACTACGGTAATTCTGTAAAATTCACAAAAAAAAGTTTTCAGTGTATGCCCGTGGAACCTGCCAGATAGTTATTGTGATCCAGTGTTTAAGGTAGCTTTCAACACTGTTTAGGTGATATCGCTACGATGCCCACACTGTACAACATAGAGGTCACAATGCCCGGTATGTAGTGTTCTGCACTGAAGCACTATGCGGTATTCAGACATTATACTCAACCCAGTCACATTATCGTGATAAAGGACCAACCCGTTCTTGATATATCATCTGAATGTTGAGCGCAAAGCGAGAAAGCAAAAAGTTGATTATCGCAATGTAGTTCTCTACGTCATAGTTATTAGGCTCTCTGTTTTCGGTACGAAGTCATGTCATTTTCTTTATATATTTTTTGTATAGCTCCGGAAGTTCATCCTATAATAGAAATTGATATAAAATTTGGGCATAGAGTACTACTTTTTTTCTATTTTAGTAGCTTGGATAACGTGTGCCGGTGGCAAATTGGTACAATGTAAATACTCTGTAAAACATCAAATACTTGAGATATATAATAGAAAGTTCAAAAGTCATATATATTTTTATATATTCCTTGGAACATGAAGTTTTTTAATAAGTTAATTTTAATGCAGGTTGCCATCAACAAAGGAGCATGAATTAAGCTCTGAAGCTACCTGTTCCCACGCTTTTCCCGCCATTCTTCATGAAGTGCCAACAATGCAACTACATGACGTCGACAAATGGCAAGCCAACAAAAATTTTGTCATTCGACGTCATGATGTCACAAGGAAAAATTTATCTATTGCTTACAAAACGAGTCGCTGCCAAAGTAATACAAACACTGCCTGTCAAACTAACCCATTCTACCCATTCACTTACTAGAATATGACTACAAGGAAGGTCATTGTGATGCGCAAATAGCTGGAAAGAACACCCATTCTTGTAAACAGGGTGCCACCTTGATGGGTCTGCGATTGGACGATTTCACAAGACGTTTTAGTCCCGATTTTATGATCCTAATACAACTGCTTTATAAGGCCTGCTACCCTGCCTTCTATTCTAACACCTATGAGTTTGATTCATGAAAATAGTTGCATGTCTTTGTATGTCGTAAAATGTGGAAAAGCCAGTGGAAAAGCTGAAAACTTGGACTGTATTTGATATGGAGTATTGTTTCAGTCAAACGGTTCTGAACTTCAATATGACGGCATGAGCCGAAAAAGTGGGCCATTGCTTGATGAAACACGAAGTTCAGTTTCCAGAAAACTACAAAAACAATTAATATGACGCCAATGAAAAAGTTCGCCAAACCTGGGTTTTGTGAAAGATTAATTTGAAATATAAGCTGACGACATCGGGTATATCTCAAAATTTCATGCATTTATTCTAGCTGTGTTTAGTGACTGGAATGCTGAATTGTTGATTGTTTTACTCTTAATATTCCCGATGGAATCCATATATTATTTCCACTTTTCTATGTTGCCACTGAACGAAGACTTGCGTCAATAATGTGCTAACGAGAAATGCCGTGACATAACTTTATCTGATTGATAGAATAAATATGTTTGTAACCCTGCCACTCACAAACGTATGTAACCTACGCTAACTATATTCAGTTTCGGGTCTCTTTGTGCGTGCGTAATGGGTTGTGCTGCATTACGTTATACTGTATTGTAATATTGTCTTGTGATGTGATGTGTTATATTTGAAAACAATAAAAAAGAACTAATACCAGTTACTGCTTCGGCCATCAACGGAATAATGAAATAAAGACTTTACTTAATAAATAATTAGCTTTGTGTGAAGCAAGGCTAATAAACAGAAGATTGTGGCGCATCTGGCGAAATCATCTACTCTAGAGGGCAACACAAATCAGATCCAATCCCAGCTCTTTAGAATAACCAAGCTTGCTGATAGATTGTGTTTAAATATAATTTGGGTTAAAGGTGTCATCGTTTTGTTACAAGTGCAACAAAAAATAGAAAAGTAGTCACATTTAGACCAGCCATAAATTAATTTGTTTTGCAACTGAAACGTATCCCTTTGTATTGTATATTATTTAGTGGTACGCTCGCGAATATTCAGATTTGATCAACGAACGCGAAAAATGTGAAACGGATATCGGGATTAAGACGGAGCTGGATATACTAGAAACCTCTCCGGTAGAAAGCCCTGGTGATAATTTTAATGTCGATTCCTTTCTTATCATTAACCAACTGTTATATAGACGGTATCCTTGGCGTAGATATATATATATATATAGTTGATGTCGTACAGGATATATTCTCGCCTTCGGAGCTCTCGAAGGAAACTTGTAGTGGGGCTATATTTTCGTGTTGCTATCTTTTACACCTACATCAGCATCTATATTATAAAAAGAGGCACAAACTTTCTGCACTATCTCCGGATCGACAGAAAATGAAGAGCTGAAACTCCTTGACTTTATAGTCTATCATATTATTTGACCTTTTTGAAAATGACATCAGTGCGACGTGATCAAAGCGGCCATATTGGGTTTTGTTTACATTTTCTGGTAGAGATTGACCCAAGGGTACAGTGAGGGAAGTTTCAGTCACCTAGGTCAAAGAATGGCGGGCCATTTCGTCCCCATCCCCTCTCCCGCCCCACCCGTGTCTCTACGACAAGAGCGACAACCAAAAAGTTTGCTTGTTCGGCAGTATTATGCCCAAGGTCATAGATATTGCATATTCATACTTCCCCTGGTGTATGATTTGGTAGATCTTGTGGCCAAACTGGTAATTTTAACGAACGTCATAGAACATTACCAATTATCAACACTGATGTCGGATTTGACTCTTGTGACCTAATTGTCTTCTTCCATTATGAAACCACGAAAAAATGATCATTCCTTCGTGCAGGAGATCAAGGCAGGTATTTCTAGTTTCTTTTATTCAAGTTTAGTCCTATCGGATATGCCAGTTCGATCCTCCATTCTCTCTCTTTTAAATACTAAGATATGTCAGGTAGGTCAATTTGGCTTTCTCTACTATTTTACTATAGAAAGCAAACGCCATATCGAGTTGCTACCTTAGTTACATGTAGATGGAGTGTCATGCCTGGATATGTCTGATATGCCAATTTGCTATCTCCCTCCCAGTTTGCTCCGAGACAGAGAAGCCATATTGAGTGACCCCCTTGCGTAGAAAGACTTTCATTTCCCAACATTCACCTTTGAAGTTTTCGTCATGTTTGAAATGTCACTTTCATTCCCCCTCCTCCATTGTACCTCCTTTAATACTAGAATTCATTGTATATCAGATAGGTCAGTTTGGCATATATCTTCTATTCACTTCTACAAATGACACTCCACACCGAGGTTTTTTCATCAGTTACTTGCAGATGGAATGTCGATTCTGGTCATGTGCAGATATGCCAATTGAGTATCTCTCTCCCAGTTCGTTTGTAGACAGCGCTATGTTAAGGAGTCCCTCGTGGGTATAAAGAATATCAGTTCTGAAGAATCACTCTTGAATTTGTAGTCCTGTCAAAAACGCCTGTTTGATTTCCTTCTCGTTTCTTTGCCTTCTCTCATATTTTACTCTATAAAGGATACGCTATATCGAGACGTCACTTTAATTACATGTGGATGGAAGGTTAATTCTAGCCATGTCAGATATAACAATTTGATATTTTTCTCTGTTTATGCTTCGATACAGAGAAGCCATATTGAGTATTTTCCCTTGCGTAGACACCGCGTCATTACCCATGATCCGCTCTCGAATGATTAGTCATATCAGAAACACCAGTCTTGATTCACTTCCAATTTTCCTCTTCTGTATATTTGGATACGTCGGATTTATTTCGCTTTAAAAGGAAACGCCACATCAAGTTTTTATATTAGTGACATGGAGTGTCAGTTCTAATCAGATATGCCAATTTGGTATTTCTCCCCCGATTAACTTCGAAACAGACAGACCCTTATTGATACGGTCCTTCTTTGCATGGTGTGGGTTGTCATCAAGGACGGGATATCACAACCAAAGAAGAGTAAAATGGGAGACAATGATCAAACTGACCTCACTGTTAACAATGTCAGTTATGTTAATTTCACATTCCTCTTCCATTTTGCTTCGAGACAGACAAGTCATACAGAGTAGTTCCCCTTGGGTAGATATAATTTTCCAGAAGTCAATTGAATTTTAGTCATGTCAGATACGCCAGCTCGATTTTCTTCCTTTTGATATGACATATGTGTCAGTTTGGTTTTGCTGTTCCATTTTACCCAGGAAAGGATACGCCACAATGAGTTGTCACCATTGGATAGATGGAATGTCATGTATAATGTTCTTTCCGTTGAATGTTTGGTCGTGTCAGATACGCCAGTTTGTTATCGCTCCCATTTTGCTTCGAGACAGAGGAGTCATATCGAGTTGTCCCTCTAGGTAGAAAGACTTCGTGTCTTCAATTTTAGTCAGATGGAATGTCATTTCTAGCCATATCAGAAATAGACCATTGGTATATTGAGCAGCATATCGATTAGTCTCCCTGGAGTAAACAGTATAGCATTTCTCAAGATTCAGTCTTGATATTATAGTCATGTCAGATACGCCAGGTTGTTTCTCTCCCATTGTCCCTATTTTGAATATTTGGAAATGGTAGTTAGGTCAGTTAGTTCTCTCTCTCCTATTACAATTGGAGGCACAGTCCAAATTGATTGTCTCCCTTAGTCAGATGAAATGTCATTCTGGTCATTTAAATCAAACCATGCGAGATATACCAGATTGGTATTGCTCACCCATATTGTTTGAAGGCAGAGAAGCCATAATTGACATTGCATTCAAGAAATACAACAAAGACACATAGATATACAGTTAAGGATTTACTTGGTGTAAGTGGAAGCTGGGTCGGGAAAGTATACATTTTTACGTATACAGAAAAAGTAACTGGGGTGAACAGCATTATATAGTTACAGGGATTACGTATCAATAGATGTGTGATATACAGATAACTCCGATGAATAGTAATAATAACTCACTGCATAACTGAATAAAATTAATATGTATGTGCTGTATATATATATAATAAAATCGTGGCCTGGCTTCAAATAATCCAGCAAAAGTTTGACTAAAAACTAAGGTCAAGGCTACGCGAAATGTGTTCAGTAAATTAGCTTCATAAATGGATCGAGATGATCATCATGGAAATTGACACGCTTGACCTGTGAATGATCAGGGATAACTTACGTGTTCCAGAATAGGAGGCTTTGCTTAAACGATTTATAAACCAGAGATTCAAGGTTTTAATAAATATTTTCAGACCTGCAAATCAGTGTTAACGTGTTAAGTTTTCGTAAGTTCTAATGACTACAATCTAAGGATTGTTACAAGTGGTTTATAGCTGAAAGTAGAGTACCAACCAAGGGTGGTGCACAATGTAGATACAGGCAACTCACTTTGCACATGACATAGCGCTCAAACAGATTTCTTGTGCGATATCAGTCATCCGTCTTTACCAAGGCCAATATGACTTATTGTGTAGTCCTCTTAGGTTGATAGATTGTCATTTTCCTGGGTAATCATGCCAGATATGCTATTTTAGTAAAATCTCTCCAATTTAGCCGTGAAAGAGACACCCCAAATTAAGTAGTCGCCATTGGGTAGATGAAATGTAACTGGTAGATGAAATGTTACTTCCTATTTTCTATCATTTTAATTTTTAGTCATGTCAGTTGCGCCAGTTTGATTTTCCCTGATTTTGTGTTGCGACTTGCTTGGAACGGCTCTGAAGCTCCATAGATTAGAAAACTCAAACTGACATATCTAACGTTTACTAAAAATTTAAGCGAAAGAAAATTTGAGATGCCTTATAGGGACGATTTTTCCGTCAGCTTTTTCGATTTTTTTATTTACATTTCCTTTGCAAAATTTGCATGATAAATTAGCGAATAATAGTCGAAATAGATGTTGACCAATTTTTCTCTCAGAAAAGGAGGAATTTTGAAGGGAAAATAACGAAACATCGCTTTCTGGAACCCCACATGATCGCCATTTTGAATTTATCCATGATCCTGTACTCGGGAGTTAAGCAAATAGGCTGAAAATTACCCCAATATCATAAACTATAAAGTCCCGGAGCCTCAGCTCCAAAGTTTTCGCCGTTCCAGATACGGGGTGAAAAGTTTGGTACGAAGGCCATAATGCTACCGCCGTCACAGGCCTGAGAGGGGCAACTCCATATAAACAAAAGATACATATTTTTTTCAAATTCGTTTAGTTTTCCCATCTAGGAATCGAACGTCCGTTTGCTCCATTCCCTATTGCGGCATATCAAGATCTGCAATACCCAACTTTTTTTGTACGTCACATGCTACAGTGCACAATGTTATTGTTTTCAGCCATAGGTTTCATTCTGTCGACATACACCATGCTGTGCTAATTCGACAACTGTGTGAATAAATGTTTGATACTAGATATGTTCTATCTGTTATATTAATGTATATGGCATATTGTGGTTTTGGAGACCGGAGATCATACAGGACGACGTTCTATAGAATAGGTTATAGAATCTCTAATTTTGTGGGAGGCTATACACTCTCAAAACGCAAATGTTAGATTTAACATCTAGAGGGCTGGAGGAGGGAAAACATTTAGAAAGTGTTGTATTCACCACTTTTAAGTGTTAAATGCAACATTTTAATTTGTTACACCCAACACTTGAAAGTGGTGAAACAGCACTTTCTAAATGCTTCCCTCCTCCAACCCTCTAGATGTTAAATATAACATTTGCATTTTAAGAGTGCATGTCCTGGTGGGTTACAGTAATTGTCCTGTATAATCAGGCGGATGGTATCATAGACGATGGGAGTAGATTCTATCGGAGTCAATCACACTGTCGGTTACTGTTCGTCTATGCAAAACTATCTGTGTGGATTTTGTTTTAGCCACACTGGCTGTTTTGGTCGAGTGAGTGAGTACGATTTAACATCGCTTGCAACAATGTTTCGGTCATTCCACGTCGTATTTCTTGGACGAGTCACTTTTCTAATCATCACACCAAGCCAACTGGTTTCGTTCCTTCTAAATCTGGAATATCACGCACTAGCAGGAAAGGTATCTGACGTTTACATGAGAATAATTCATCTGTGTTTGAGTCGAATTCATTCACATTCAAAGCCCGTTAACCCTACCTGGCCTGGGGGGGGGGCAGAAAGTGCCCCCCTAGTGAACTTTTCTCTGCTGCTCCGAAACGACAAAACCGAGGAGGCTGAAACTTAGTGACATTTAAGCTTATCTTATTGGGGTCATTTTGAGCCTATTTTCAATAACCCCTGGGCAGAGGATCATGGGTAAATTCAAAATGGCGGCCATGTGGTATCCGCGAAAGTCATGTTTTTCAATCTTTTCGCTCCATTTCTTCACATTTTCCTTGCCTAAAAGGTCTTAAAAGTATTTTATTTATGCAAAACTAATTATTCTCTATTTTATTAGATTTTTCTCGAGAGAAAAATCTGAAAAATGAAAATTTCGAAAAATCGACCCCAAAAAAGAAGAAAAATGGCTTCCGAGAAGATTACGTCACTGTGACGTCATCATGGCGGCCATCTTGGATTTTTTTGCATTTTCCGATAGAGCTTGAACCCAAGATACTGTGTGGTAAGTTTGAGCGCTCTAGCCTTATTGGTAGAGAAAATATATAGGGGGGCACTTTCCGACCCCCCCCCCAGGCTGCGATACACCCTAAATCGCCCAGGCCAGATAGGGTTAACTTATTTTTCTTGAAGTTTACATACTAAATATCAACCTCGAGAGAATTGCTTGGTTAATTGGACAAAATGAATTTTTGTTGATCAAAAAGTGCTCTCTTACCTATTTTTGGTATGTATAATGCATTTGTAGAGATAGTTTTCTATAGTTACAAGAATAAAATACCTCAAACAAAAGTTATATTGTCACACAATATGCTAGGACGTTTCTTCGTAATTTTTGGCTTGTGGTCTTGTTAGACGAGATTTTTTTCTTTACAAATCCATCCGAACTACAAAATAGGCCAGGGATACATGCTGATTAGCCATAAATCCATCGGATTTTAATTTTATATTGGCATTGCTGAATTTAAACTGTTAAAAAATGATGTATGGTTTTGGATGTAAAAATAAATTGGATTTTATTACCTTCAAACACAAATGAGTTTTTCCCAGTTAAACGTCACATATCCTTTAGTATAATCAGCAAAAGAAGAAAAAAATGCTCAGCTCTGTCAACGTAATCCAATGTGCCGTTTATACTATCGGGGTCCAAAGATTCATCTTTTCTCTAGAACCGTCATTGAAACAGGTTTGAGTCGACCGTGTGACAGAGACTAACTATTAATTTGATAAAAAATGATTCCGCTGCGTCAAGTATATGTGCACGTATTACAACCCAGCTTCTTCCCACTGATTTTCTAAGCAGCTTCATTGTAATGGTTGCATTTTAACCAACATATTGTCGCAGCCAATCCTCTAATTCATTCATTTTATAAAAGATGGGACCCTGTCCCCCTTGATAAACAACAATGCCACCCAAGATGACGAACAACCTGTCCGGACGGGCCCCATACTGCCACATAGCACCATCACACATATCATCCACGACCACTGGACAAGGATATTCCATTTCAGCTAATACCTTGGCAGCTACTATACGATCTTCTAGAGATTTGTGACTCTTGATGTCTTTGACAGGTATCGGCAATGGTACATCTGTTGGGTGCGCCTCCTCGACATAGACAACTACGAAGTCAGCCACAAGAGCAAATGTTTGAGCCAGGCGCTTAAAATGCCCCTGTTTGCTCATGAACGGGGGTCAGGTACAGCTTCCAAAGTTCAACACCAGAGGGCGCCCTTTGTGCATGAAATCCAGTAATTTGTAACGTTTGGCACTGAAGTCGAGGACGGTAGGATTTGGAGCTGGTCTGCTTCGTTCCGCCGTCATTAGGGCTTCAATAATATTCGATCGAAACCTAGCTTTTCTCATAGCCCAGCTGAATAAATTTTCCTTAGGTGGGGCTGGCATTCCCGGTTGGATCCCGACATACAAAGCATAAGACGCAATGACGATACTGAGCGCAGGTGGGAAAATCTTTGCTGCCAACACAAGACATTCGATGGCCACAAACCCGACAACTGCTTTGACCAGCTTGACAGTAGATCGAAATACACCCATCCTTGAAACTGAATCTCTATTCCTCCCTAAAACGAAAAAACCCAATATAGATATAATATAATATAAGTATTGCAGTATTCCAACTTCTCTGTTGTGGGGAAACTAGCCTAGTTTTATGTATGAGATGATTGTTTTATATGTTGTAATTTTTATTTGCTGCAAATGCTGTTATATTAATATGGTCTTTCGATTATGGAGAAGAAAATTCTCAACTGAACGACTGTCGAATATTGAATGACGGACAAGACGTATTGTACATAATTAGGAACTAAAACTAAATATACAATTTTTCGACTATCGGATCTAATACAAATAAGATTCCGTGAACGGATTCGCTGATGTACATGCGTCTTGTTATGGGCTCGGGTGGATGCTGACGATTTTATTCGTCCTCTGACCAATATTTGTGTAGATGGTATTAAATGATTTGTGAGTTTTTACTTTTTGTTACATTAATTAAGCCTTTCCAACTAGATCCTAGAACTCAGTGAACCACATATATAAAGCCACACCTCCTTTATCTCCACCTTTATTGATCAACCACCTGTCTTCAATGTCCACGTTACTGAAATCGCCACGAGGAGTTTTCCGTCTTAACCCTACTTACCCTGGGGGGGGAGGGGGGAGGCATTATGGCCCCCCTACCAAACTTTCTGCGCTATCTCTGGAACGACGAAAAATGGAGTGCTGAAACTGCGGGACTTTATAGTTTATCAGTTTGGGGTCATTTTGAGCCCATTTGCATAACCCCCTGAGCAGAGGATCATGGGTAAATTCAAGATGGCGGCCACGTGGGGTACCAGAACAGCGATGTTTTTGTCACATTTCTTCAAAATTTCTGCTTTTCCGCGATGAAAAGTGGGCAAAAACTATTTTATTTCACATCACATTAATATTTACTAATTTACATCCAGTTTTTGCGGAGAAATTGCATAAATAGAAAATTCGTAAAATCGGACCGAAAAATCGACCAAAAAATGTCATTTTTTAAAATGACGTCACTGTGACGTCATCAAAGCGGCCATCTTGGATTTTTTTACATTTTCTGGTAGAGCTTGACCCAAGGGTATAGTGTGGTATGTTTCAGCTCCCTAGCTCAAGGGATAAGAAAAAATAATTAGGCATTTCAGCCCCCCCCCCCCCCAGGCCTGGACAGGTCCCAAAAAGCCCAGGCATTGAGTGATCACGGTTTACCCCGCAAATCTATCGGTCTGCCGGGTCTTGTAATTAGTCGGCCTGTACGTCTGGTCGTACGATCGTCTGATAGTACAGTCCGTCCGTCCACAATTTCTTGTCCGGACCATATTTCGGTTACTACACACGTGTTGCATTGATTTTCCAGGGATATGGCCCTCTATCTCGTCAGTCAATTATTTATCGTCCGTTCTATTCCTTCATTTAATACATTTGTACTTTGTTGTCCAATCCATTGATCGATGTGCTGTGTCAGGTTTCGATGATATCCCACATAATTATGGTCCTTTATCCAGTCCATCAATAATTATTTCCCTGTCCATATTCCAGTTACTCTTTAATGAACAAGTATCTTGCAGATGTGCATTAGTTCTTTATTGTACTTTACATATGTCCGTGAACATTTTCTGTACGGGATAGTACTTCTTGAAATACTTAGATACTTACATGCTTCATGCTTAGTAATAGATGTGCGCTAGCTGTCCAATCTTGGGGTTATTGCTCTTAGTAATGGATGTGCACTAGCTGTCCAATCTTAGTGATGAATGTGCACAACCTGTCCAATCTCGGGGTTATTGCTCTTAGTAATGGATGTGCACTAGCTGTCCAATCTTAGTAATAGATGTGCCCTAGCTGTCCAATATCGGGGTCATTGCTCTTAGTAATGGATGTACATTAGCTGTCCAATCTTAGCAATGGATGTGCACTAGCTGTCCAATCTCGGGGTCATTGCTCTTAGTAACGGATGTGCACTAGCTGTCCAATCTCGGGGTTATTGCTCTTAGTAATGGATGTGCGCTAGCTGTCCAATCTCTGGGTTATTGCTCTTAGTAATGGATGTGCAGTAGCTGTCCAATATTAGTAATGGATGTGCACTAGCTGTCCATCTCGGGGTTAATGCTCTTAGTAATGAATGTGCACTAGCGGTCCAACCCCGGGGTTATTGCTCTTAGTAATGGATGTGCACTAGCTGTCCAATCTCGGGGTTATAGCTATTAGTAATGGGTGTGCGCTAGCTGTCCAATCTCGGGGTTATTGCTCTTAGTAATGGATGTGCAGTAGCTGTCCAATCTTAGTAATGGATGTGCACTAGCTATCCATCTCGGGGTTAGTGCTCATAGAAATGGATGTGCACTAGCTGTCCAATCTCGAGGAAATTTCAATTAGTAATGGGTGTGCACTAGCTGCCCAATCGGGGTTATCGCTCATAGTAATGGATGTACATTAGCTGTCCAATCTCGGGGTTATTGCTCTTAGTAATGGATGTGCATTAGCTTTCCAGTCTTAGTAATGGATGGGCATTAGCTGTCCAATCTCGGTGTTATTGCACTTAGTAATGAATGTGCACTAGCTGTCCAATCTCGGGGTTATTGCTCTTAGTAATGGATGTGCACCAGCTGTCCAATCTTAGTAATGGATGTACACTAGCTGTCCAATCTTTGGGGTATTGCTCTTAGCAATGCGTGTGCACTACCTGCCAAATCTCGGGATTATTGCTGCTAGTAATGGATGTGCACTAGCTGTCCATCTCGCGGTTATTGCTCTTAGTAATCAATGTGCACTAGCGGCCCAACCTCGGGGTTATTGCTCTTAGTAATGGATGTGCACTAGCTGTCCAATCTTAGTAATGAATGTGAATATGTATTACACGCTGTACGGGATAGTACTTCTTGAAATACTTAGACAATTACACGTTTCATGCTTATTAATGGATGTGCACTAGCTGTCAAATCTCGAGGTTATTGCTAATAGTAATGGATGTGCACTAACCGTCCATTCTCGGGGTCATTGCCCTTAGTAATGGATGTGCACTAGCTGTCCAATCTCGGGGTTATTGCTCTTAGTAATGGATGTGCACTAGCTGTCAAATTTCGGGCTTATTGCTCTTTGTAACGGATGTGCACTAGCTGTCCAATCTTAGTAATGGGTGTGCACTACCTGTTCAATCTCGGGGTTATTGCTCTTAGTAATGGGTGTGCACTAGCTGTCCAATCGTAGTAATAGATGTGCCCTAGCTGTCCAATATCGGGGTCATTGCTCTTAGTAATGGATGTACATTAGCTGTCCAATGTTAGCAATGGATGTGCACTAGCTGTCCAATCTCGGGGTTATTGCTCTTAGTAATAGATGTGCACTAGCTGTCCAATCTTAGTACTAGATGTGCCCTAGCTGTCCAATATCGGGGTCATTGCTCTTAGTAATGGATGTACATTAGCTGTCCAATCTTAGCAATGGATGTGCACTAGCTGTCCAATCTCGGGGACATTGCTCTTAGTAATGGATGTGCAATAGCTGTCCAATCTCGGGGTTATTTCTCTTAGTAATGGGTGTGCACTAGCTGTCCTATCTCGGGGTTCTTGCTCATTGTAATGGATGTGCAGTAGCTGTCCAATCTTAGTAATGAATGTGCACTAGCGGTCCAACCTCGGAGTTGTTGCTCTTAGTAAAGGATGTGCACTAGCTGTCCAATCTTAGTAATGAATGTACTCAACCTGTCCGAACTCGGGGTTATTGCTCTTAGTAGTGGACGTGCACTAGCTGTGCAATCTTAGTAATGGATGTACACTAGCTGTCCAATCTTGGAGTTATTGCTCTTAGTAATGGATGTGCACTAGCTGTCCAATCTCGGTGTTATTGACCTTAGTAATGGGTGTGCACTAGCTGTCAAATGTCGGCTTTATTGCTCTTAGTAATGGATGTGCACTAACTTTTCAATCTTAGTAATGAATGTGCACTGCCTGTCCAATCTCAGGGTTATTGCTCTTAGTAATGGATGTGCACTAGCTGTCCAATCTTAGTAATGAATGTGCACTACCTGTCCAATCTCGGGGCTAATGCACTTAGTAATGGGTGTGCACTATCTGTCCAATCTCGGGGTTATTCCTCTTAGTAATGAATGTGCACTAGCTGCCCAATCTTAGTAATCGATGTGCACTAGCTGTCCAATCCCGGTGTTATTGCTCTTAGTAATGGATGTGCACTAGCTGCCCAATCTCCGGGTTATTGCTCTTAGCAATGGATGTGAACTAGCTGTCCAATTTCGGGGTTATTGCTCATAGTAATGGATGTGCACTATCTGTCCAATCTTAGTAATGAATGTGCACTGCCTGTCCAATCTCAGGGTTATTGCTCTTAGTAATGGGTGTGCACTAGCTGCCCAATCTCGGGGTTATTCCTCTTAGTAATGAATGTGCACTAGCTGCCCAATCTTAGTAATGGATGTGCACTAGCTGTCCAATCCCGGTGTTATTGCTCTTAGTAATGGATGTGCACTAGCTGTCCAATCACCGGGTTATTGCTCTTAGCAATGGATGTGAACTAGCTGTCAAATGTCGGGTTTATTGCTCTTAGTAATGGATGTGCACTAACTTTCCAATCTTAGTAATGAATGTGCACTGCCTGTCCAATCTCAGAGTTATTGCTCTTAGCAATGGATGTGAACTAGCTGTCAAATGTCGGGTTTATTGCTCTTAGTAATGGATGTGCACTAGCTGTCCAATCTCTGGGATATTGCTCTTAGTAATTGATGTGCACTAGCTGTCCAGTCTTAGTAATGGATGTGCACTAGCTGTCCAATCTCGGGGTTGTTGCTCTTAATAATGGATGTGCACTAGCTGCCCAATCTTAGTAATGGATGTGCACTAGCTGTCCAATCCCGGTGTTATTGCTCTTAGTAATGGATGTGCACTAGCTGCCCAATCTCCGGGTTATTGCTCTTAGCAATGGATGTGAACTAGCTGTCCAATTTCGGGGTTATTGCTCACAGTAATGGATGTGCACTATCTGTCCAATCTCGGGGAAATTTCAGTTAGTAATGTTTGTGCACTAGCTTTCCAATCTTGGGGTTATTGCCCTTAGTAATGGATGTGCACTAGCTCTCCAATCTCGGATTGTTGGTCATAGTAATGGATGTACATTAGTTGTCCAATCTCAGGATCATTGCTCTTAGTACTGAATGTACACTAGCTATCCAATCTTAGCAACGGATGTGCACTAGCTGTCCAATCTCGGGGTCATTGCACTTAGTAATGGATGTGCATTAGCTGTCCAATCTCGGAGTTATTGCTCTTAGTAATGGGCGTGTAATAGCTGTCCGATCTCGGGGTTATTGCTCTTACTAATGGATGTGCTCTAGCTGTCCAATCTCGGGGTTATTGTTCATAGTAATGGATGTACATTAGCTGTCCAATCTCGGAGTCATTGCTCTTAGTAATGGGTGTACACTAGCTGTCCAATCTCGGGGTTATTGCTCTCAGTAATGTATGTGCACTAGCTGTCCAATCTTAGTAATGAATGTGCTCTACCTGTCCAAACTCGGGGTTATTGCTCTTAGTAATGGATGTGCACTAGCTGTACAATCTCGGAGTTATTGTCCTTAGTAATGGGTGTGCACTAGCTCTCAAATGTCGGGTGTATTGCTCTTAGTAATGGGTGTGCACTAGCTGTCCAATCTCGGGGTTATTGTTCTTAGTAATGGATGTGCACTAGCTGTCCAATCTCTGGGATATTGCTCTTAGTAATGGATGTGCACTAGCTGTCCAGTCTTAGTAATGGATGTGCACTAGCTGTCCAATCTCGGGGTTGTTGCTCTTAATAATGGATGTGCACTAGCTTTCCAGTCTTAGTAATGGATGTGCACTAGCTGTCCAATCTCGGTGTTATTGCACTTAGTAATGGATGTGCACTAGCTGTCCAATCTTAGTAATGGATGTACAGTAGCTGTCCAATCTTGGGGGTATTGGTCTTAGCAATGCGTGTGCACTACCTGTCAAATCTCGGGGTTATTGCTCTTAGTAATGGATGTGCACTAGCTGCCCAATCTTAGTAATGGATGTACACTAGCTGTCCAATCTTGGGGGTATTGTTCTTAGCAATGCATGTGCACTAGCTGTCCAATCTCGGGGTTATTGCTCTTAGTAATGGATGTGCAATAGCTGTCCAATCTCGGTGTTATTGCTCTTAGTAATGGATGTGCACTAGCTGTCCAATTTTAGTAATGGATGTGCATTAGCTGTCAAATCTCGGGGTTATTGCTCTTAGTAATGGATGTGCACCAGCTGTTTAATCTCGGGGTTATTGCTCTTTTTCCTCCATCTTAATACTTTGTGTCATTCATTCCTGCAGGCCGTAGTCCTATCTCGGAATGTTTGTATCTCATTTGGTACATTCTTCTACTTCGGCGAAGCCTAATCTCAGAATCCTTCTTTCAATCAACGACTTATAT
>JAVTVY010002629.1:0-34694 GCA_036873755.1 Hanleya hanleyi
TGTACATTCCTATTGACAATGTTATAGTGTACATTCCTATTGACAATGTTATAGTGTACATTCCTATTGACAATGTTATAGTGTACATTCCTATTGACAATGTTATAGTGTACATTCATACTGACAATGTTATAGTGTACATTCCTATTGACAATGTTATAGTGTACATTCCTATTGACAATGTTATAGTGTACATTCCTATTGACAATGTTATAGTGTACATTCCTATTGACAATGTTATAGTGTACATTCCTATTGACAATGTTATAGTGTACATTCCTATTGACAATGTTATAGTGTACATTCCTATTGACAATGTTATAGTGTACATTCCTATTGACAATGTTATAGTGTACATTCATACTGACAATGTTATAGTGTACATACCTATTGGCAAATCATAGTGTACATACCTGTTGACAAAGTCACAGTGAACATACGAGTGATAATGTACATACATGTATGTATGGTCCAAGTTATAGTTGGGAACATACCTATTGACAAAATTCCCCAAATTGTTCAGGAGTTCACTGTTGTTCTTCAACTGAAAGTCATCCCAACTGAAACAGCTATCCTATAAAGCAAAACTTATGTTAGCAGGATACTTTCACTATATGGGTCAGGGTAACACTGAACAGTCATGATGCATACATAGTTCAGATAACAATGAATGTTCACCATGTGGGTATGGGTATTAATTTAACATTCACCATGTGGGTCCAACTTACAAGGAACATTCACCATGTGGGTCCAGGTAATATTGAATGTTCACCATGTGTGTCTGGGTGACAAACTTTCACCATGTGGGTCCAATAAGAAAGTAGCGGAAAAATATCTCAGTAAATGGTGTATTCAGTTTTCATGAGACATCAGTAAATGACAATTATTTTCACAGCATGTGAAGCAACAAACCTGAATCTCAGCACCCTGGAAATAGCATGGATAAGTAAAACAGCAGTACAGTTAAAGATGAGGCTACATTTTTCAGCTTTGTAGTCTGTCGCTGTTGCAAGTTATGTAAGACTAATTGTATGAAACAGGGAGCACAGCCATGGAGAGAGAGAAGCTAACTCTCACATACCTGAGATTCTGGTCGCACAAACAGGAGATAGAATCGGTAGATATCAGCAGGTATCCCTGTGTCCTTTGCATGATCACCAAACACCCCCACACCACGACTCTTGGAGAATTTCCCATCCTCATAATTCAAATATTCTAAAGTAAAACAAAACAAAAATATCAGGTTAGCACGTCAAGAAACAATTTATTGAATTTTTTCATAATTTGCTTGAAGACAAACTGAATTATTATGTATTACATGTATCTCCAAAGTTATAAACAATTAGCAGTATATCCATATTGGATATACAATCACCAAAAACAACATTTATTGCTCAAATCTACACCTGCTATTGTGTTGCCCTAATCCTCCTTTGAGATTCTACTGCAGACTAAAAATTATCACCCTCTGGAGCCTCAGCCAATAGGTTACACTGCGCCTGCGCCCAAACGCACTTCCCGAAATCCTTTTTTCTTCCTACAGCCACAGCGTGTGGACGTCTTTAGAGAAAGCTCTGCTAGAATTAGATTTTTGTTTTTGCCTATCTTGATAGGGAAATTCAGTCTAGATTCAGATTATATACATTGTAAAAACAATGTCTAAGACACCGGGAATTCTAAATGCTGCAAATTTTGCAGTCGTTCTTGGTCTCAATTAGAAATTCACATTCAAGAAGAAGACAAAACTGTGTTTTTCTCTTGCAAAGGCTACGACCTCTGTGTTTTCGTCAAGTTACTTGCTTGCAATGTAACAACAACAACAAGTATTTCTTGAAACGATACAAGCCTGGTGTATTTACGCAGGCATGAAATTTTTGTTACAGACCTCTGGGGACTTGAGTTTGACACTTTACGACAGACAAAGCAGCCTAGAGATCTGACAGGGGAATTCAACCTAGACTTCCCTGTAAACCCGTCTCCATTGTTCACGGTTTCCAGCCCAGCGGCAATACAATAGGGCGAGGCAAGACCCCATTGACGAGTTTTTACCTAAGGTGTGGTGCTATGCAACGGTCTTTCATTGGTTCTCGGACAAAAGAAGAAGACAAAGAAGTTGACCTATTGTACAGACTAGCCTTTTGTTGTCGAGGCAGCACAAAAAAGCCGGTTTTTTAAGCCAACCTGCAGACTGACCTTGACCTTTCACGCAAAAGATGGACGCAGTGGGGACGATTTTATGGTCATTTACGACTGGATTTACGCTAACAACGACTGGGAATCATCGTCTCGAGTCTTCAAGTTTCCGTTGGGAAGTATACGTGCTAAATTTTAACGATAATATAATGGCTATCATGAATTCTTTTCTGCCATTTTACTTCGTTGTATTGCGTTGTTGTTGCTCGCGTCATCAAGTAAGGCGCTTGTAAGTAATGCAACAACAACGACAACAAGCGTGTTATAAAATATCAACAGCTTATTATACGCACGTTGCATACAGTTGAATGTGCCTAATTGCTCTCTTGATAAATAAATGTTATCATTTTATTCGTTTATAAAAATCACGAGAGTCTATGAGAATTTGTGCGTATTTTTTGGTACACAATTTTTCAAGAAATATTTCCCGTTTCTATTACGAAGAAACTTAGATATATGTTGGTCTCTGAAAGTAAACATTCAATCTAAGACAGGCTTTCATATATTTAAATCAGAATGTTCTTTAAATCAGGTATGATTTCTTAGATCTATATTTGAAATTAATCTTAGTATTAAATTAATTTCTTTTTTACTGAGAAATTGTAAACAGATCTGACATGGGTTTATTTTCCCTGGAAGACAAACAGAATACTCTCGCTCCGTCACGACATTAGTGTTACGTAGATTTTCCCTGACATTATGTCTGCACAGGTCTTATTCAGGGTTATATCGACTTCAGCAGACTTGTTACCTTCAAGACAAAGATCAAGTCTGGAGTATGCAATCGTCGGTCACTGGTTTGTCACTGCCTAGGAACACAGTACCCAGGCTATGGTCCAGTTGTCTACATTTAGAGCTATCATTTCAATCAAGACCGAACAATAGCCCCATCTTATTCTTCTCAGCGGACGTCCGACCTGGAGACGCCCTCTACCTAGCCACAGTCCAGTACAATCGACTCTATGGACTACGGCTTCATTCATTCATAGACTGCTAATGATTTTAGCCGTCCCTCTTTTACTTGCTTTGTCCAAAACAGCTCTTTGGCCTACAGCATTGTAAAATTAAATTAATTTCTTTTATTGAGAGATTAAAAATAAAATAAAATTAAAAATTATCTGCATAATTTTTACTGTCATAATTAACCGGAGGATCATTTTATACTTTTGTGACGGATTGGTAAGTATATGATCTCAATTTTATATTGACTCAGCATTGAACATTGATTTCATGGGTTATTATGTAGCACCAGTGATCTCTTTATGAATCATTTGATTGGTCAGTTCCAGATTGTGGATATGAGGCATGTTCTTGGACTATGCCATTGCCTTCCTAGACCATGTTTCCTCTTCCACTTGTCCGCTATAGATCGTCCTTCATTTCAGATTCCGCAACAACACTATGGGCTATGGTTTCAGATGAGCCTCTACAATGTTTTCAAATCTTGATCGTCGTTTGTCGTCCGCATCATTAGTGCTCCTATTCGTGTCCATCTGCCAACGACTCAGGACCCTGACGGTAGTTCCTACATGAAGTTTCAACCTCTGTTTTTCACGGACATCAACTCTAGAGTATGGATGCGTTACATTTGCGGATAGATGGCATACTACTACCTTTGTGTTGGAGATGTTCGAGCTTACAAGTTTGGTGCTCTGTCTCCATTATGGTCTCCATGTTACTTCATCCAGACGAACCTCCTGTACCAGACTGTCATTGGATCAAGTATTGTAGCGTTCCCAACCACTCTACCTTACCCTCTGCATGGATAGAGTTGTCAGGTTTGGATCCCTTTTCCTTAACCATCTGGTAGTCGGCGGCCGTTTACAGCTGGGAGTTTTGCACCTGTCGCCACCACCCCATGTCATGATGACGTCGGTTTCATCGATCCGGGCCATCTACATCTCTCGGGATTGGTAAACCCCATCGATTTATTAGACGCGTATCTTCACATACCCATTCATCCTCGTCGCTTCCTACGCTTACCATAGCTGGTCGACGATTCGAGTGGCAGTTTCTCCTTTTTCGGAGTCAACATCGCATCATGATTTTTCATCAGTATCTCAAAACCAATCATGGCGTTCCTGCATCTATGGGTATTCATATCGAGGTATACACAGTCGACATCTTGGTTTTTCCTTCACCCTCAGAAGTCAGAGTTGCTACCAGCGCAATGTCGTCACTTCATCAGGGCAGTCTTCGACTCAGTCCATAAGTTGGCACGACCTCTAGAAGACCGGTGGACCAAGCTTCAGACTATGGTTCCAAGTTTTTGCTTCACCTTCACAGCACTCGAGCTTTGGCAGAGTTTTTTAGGTCAACTCACATCCACTCAAGACCTCACTCACTACGGTCGTCTCCAAGTTCGGCCTCTGCAACACCACCTTCAGGGATATCTTCAGATGTCATTCCTCAACCCTCTGGTCCGGTATTGACGTCATCTACATCCACATCTGATCTGGTGGCAGTCCCGTTACAATGTCATGCAGGGGAGTACCCCTTGTACCGCCAGCTCCACTACACCATCTCTACACCAATGCGTCCGAGACAGGTTTGGGAGCCCATCTAGATGACCTAGAGATGTCTGACAGATGTCGACATCGGATGCCAAACTTCATATCAACCTCTTGGAAATGAAAGCTGTCATCTACTGGTGAATTCGTCTCGTCCCATCATCAACAAACAATTCAATTGTCCTTGTTCATACCAACAAGATGGGTACCACCGGATCCTTCCCAACATTCCGTCTGGTTTGGACCCTCTTCTTCTGGGCTTTGCAACATCACTGCCACATGCGTGCTCGTCATGTCCCAGGTCGGCTCGATGTATTAGCAGATCATCTGTCTCGCCAGACACTGTACTACAGACCGAATGGCAAATGCATCCAGAGGTCTTCCAACACATCACCAGCATCTGGGAAACCCTCTGATCGACCTGTTTGCGATGAGGAACAATGCACAGCATTCCCTATTCGTCAGTCCGGTTCTGGACCCTCGAGCCCACGCCATCGATGCCCTATCGATCAACTGGCACAAATTCCTTGCATATGCCTACCCACCCATTGTCTTACTGCAGGAAGTACTACAGAAGATTGTTCAACACGACTGCATCATTCTTCTCATTGCTCAGTGGTGGCCTCGTCGACCGTGGTTTCCAGGCCCTGATCCCTCTACTCACCGCCTCTCCACGTCGCCTACCAGTTTGGGCCAACCTGTTGAGCCAATCCTGCGGGATACCCCATCACAACCCTCAGTGGCTCAACTTATACATCTGCAGATTACCAAGTGTACCCTCACAGACCTAAGATTTTCAGCAGATATTGCAGAGACGATGGTTTGATCCAACCGATCTTCCACATGACAGCTAAGTGGAGATTTTTCGTCTCATGGTATCGACGTCGAGGCTCCGATCCCGACACTGCTTTCTTCTTCACCTGCACCAAGATAAGAAGTTCAAAAGCAGCACTATTGAAGGGTACCGATCAACCTTGGCCCGGGTTCTACGTTTATCTGCTGGCATTGACATTAGCCTGGATCCCAATATCTCTGCTCTTCTACATGCCTGTGCATTACAGTCACGTCGTTCCCGACAACAAGTGGGACATTGGTGTGGTTTCTCAGCGCATACCTTCGCCCACCACCCTTTGAACCATTATAGTCAACCTCTATGAAAGCTGTTTCCTACAAGACTACCTTCCTAGCGGCCTTCGCCCTGGCGTCTAGAGTATCCGAGCTTCATGCCTTGGAAAGGAAATCAATGACTTGAACGGCAGATTGGGCACACATATCCTTCCACCTGTTAATAAGTTCATCGTCAAGAATGAGACTGTACGACAAGGACCTTGTGCTCAACGTCTGTATTCCATCCCTGCATTATCAGATTTGTTCAACGACTTGATAATGACATCTTATTGTGTCCAGTACGAGCAATACGTCAGCCGTACCAATCCTATTAGAGGTTCTTGTCGACTACTAACTGCTTTCTCTTCTCCCAAGGGCTACTCAAGACATTACCAAGAACACGGTGGCCTCTTGGTTGAGCAAGACCATTAAATGGACATACGAACTATCCCTCGATGCCCCCCCCCCTGCATCTTCTCATGAAATACGAGCCATCGCAACATCATGGCCTTTATGGAAGAACGTATTGCTGGAGGACATTGTCCAATCCTGTGCTTGGACTGCCAATTCCACATTTACAGATTTCTATCTGAGAGAGTTGTCAGTACAAACAGACAGCCTGACCATGTTAGGATCGCTCGTTGCTGCCCAACATGTAGTCACCTAGTCTTCAAAAAAAAGGGGGGGGGGGCAGTACCGATCTCAGGCCGACCGACCAGTCTGCAAGATGGTTACGAGTCACAGCATATCGGTAATCCCCAATACCAGCCAGCCAGCTGTCAAGACCCCGACACTAGCAAGAACAGTGAGTATAAATGTGTTTATTTCTAGGTAAATCTAGTGTCGGACATTCAAGAAAATTTCATAGGTAAGAAATTGGCGATTGGAGCATATCGTTGGTACTCTAGTATTCGGATGCAGAAGCCTCGGTCCTTATACCCTTCTTACCGTCTCACTAGTAATTGCCCCTTAGCCCCTACAGTGCTTTACGCCCAGGGTTTACTGACGGGTTCAATTAGCGTACCACAACCATGGTCAGTTGGTTCCACTAGTATTCGGGTGCAGAAGCCTCGGTCCTTATACCTTTCTTACCGTCTTACTAGAAATTGCCCCTTAGCCCCTACAGTGCTTTACGCCCAGGGTTTACTAACGGGTTCAATTTATGGTACCATGCATCTCTGATCATCTCAGCTGTTACAGCCACACTTCAACAAAGCCAAGGCCCACCTCCTACTGTTGGTAGTGGGCAACACAATAGCAGGTGTAGATTTGAGCAATAAATATTAAACATTTATAAACAATGTTGGTATTTATTATCAAATCAAACCTGCTATTGTCTTGACTGTCCGGCCCAGCCTCCCAACACTCTTCTCGGCCTTGCACGCATCACGCTTATAGGCTTATAGAAGAAAAAGGATTTGGGGAAGTGCATTTGGGCACAGGCGCAGTGTAACCTATTGGCTGAGGCTCCAGAGGGTGAGAATTTTTAGTCTACAGCAGAATCTCAAAGGAGGATTGGGGCAACACAATAGCATGTTTGATTTGATAATAAATACCAACATTGTTTATAAATGTTTAATATTCTTATTGAGGACAAGTTCCCTCAGTTATCTTTGTAAATGTATAGATTTGACAAGATGAACTCACAAGTAAATGTGTGGTAAGTACTCCAATAATTCTATGATGGGAAGCACACTTTTTCATATATGCAAATAATGGAGTAGTCAATCTTACCGGATCAAGAAGTTCATTAAGTTGATGCTTAAATTTAAAGGGTGTTTAATTTATTTCATAGTTTGATTAGTATTTGCCCATAATTTTAGAGTGATTAAACAAAATAATACAGTATAAACACAAGGCACAGAGAGACCTTGTGGGTATTTGTCTCAACTTTTGGGAATGATTGAACGATAATAGAGTAATTTAATTATCCTAATATAACAGCGGTTATTCACCTGTGGCAACCATGTGCCTCACAACAGTGTAGTTATCATCTGCCCCCAGTAAGGAACATGGGAATATCACGCTGTGAAAGGGTACATTGTCTTTACCTAAGAAGTTGTACATTTCTACCTGAAATATTCAAACAGTTACTTGACCATAGAAACAGACATACTGGTTAGATGTGAATATAAATGGTTAGTTCATGTCTGGCAAAACCATAATATTTTTGTCATGAAAAGAGATATTTACATCTATGTAGTGTGTTTAATAACCCAGCAAAGTTTCAATGGCCTACACTAAATTGTGTGATAAGTTGATTACGTAATGCAGACATGGAATAGTGAATGTGAAGAAGAAATGACAACTCAAGAAAACTGTCATTCCATAATATGATCATGGAAAAAGGTTATGAATCGCTATGAAATCTGCATATTACACATACAATGTTTTATCAATTCAAACGGTTGTATTTGTACAAGCATGACGTGAAACAAATTCACTTTATCCTACATGTAAATATATATAGAAAGCAGAAGTGCTTGTACTGTCATGAAGTGGAAAGGAGAACAGACACCATTGTTCAACCATCACAAGTTCCTCGTGAATTTAATAACAGAATTACTTGGCTGGGGTTTTTCCACCATTTCTCCCACTGTTCTGTGTAGTTGGCAGTTATAGAAATGTAGCCAATTGGTGCGTCAAACCATACGTAGAACACCTGTAAGTAAAATGAGCAACAAATGAGAAAACGGTCACTATTTTGGTTCAAAAATTATTAAACTGTTGTGAAAAGCAAAATATTACCTGTCTGTAAACAAACCAATTATCCACATCTGAAATGGAATTACAGACATCTGGAAGTCAAAGAGCTGAAATACGTCCGGTAATGAATGAGCCAGTGAGTCCATCTGAATCCTTTCATCGGCAAAATAAGGAGAACTGTTGACATTAGAACCTTGTTACCACAATGCTTTCATGTGGATGTTACACAGCAATGCTTTCAGGTGAATGTTACCACAATGCTTTCAGGTGAACGTTACCACAATGCTTTCATGTGGATGCACAGCAATGCTTTCAGGTGGATGTTACCACATTGCTTTCAGGTGGATGTTACCAGTTACCACAATGCTTTCAGGTGAAAGTTACCAAAATGCTTTCAGGTGAATGTAACCACAATGCTTTCAGGTGAATGTTACCACAATGCTTCCAGGTGAATGTTACCACAATGCTTCCAGGTGAATGTTACACAGCAATGCTTTCAGGTGAATGTTACCACAATGCTTTCAGGTGAATGTTACACAGCAATGCTTTCAGGTGGATGTTACCACAATGCTTTCAGGTGAATGCTACACAGCAATGCTTTCAGGTGAATGCTACCACAATGCTTTCAGGTGAATGCTACCACAATGCTTTCAGGTGGATGTTACCACAATGCTTTCAAGTGAATGTTACACAGCAATGCTTTCAGGTGAATGTTACCACAGTGCTTTCAGGTGAATGCTACCACAAAGCTTTCATGTGGATGTTACACAGCAATGGTTTCAGGTGGATGTTACCACATTGCTTTCAGGTGGATGTTACCAGTTACCGCAATGCTTTCAGGTGAATGTTACCACAACGCATTCAGGTGAATGTTACCACAATGCTTTCAGGTGAATGCTACCACAATGCTTTAATGTGGATGTTACACATCAATGCTTTCAGGTGGATGTTACCACATTGCTTTCAGGTGAATGTTACCAGTTACCACAATGCTTTCATGTGAATGTTACCACAATGCTTTCAGGTGAATGTAACCACAATGCTTTCAGGTGGATTTTACCACAATACTTTCAGGTGAATGTTACACAGCAATGCATTCAGGTGAATGTTACACAGCAATGCTTTCAGGTGGATGTTACCAGTTACCACAATGCGTTCAGGTGGATTTTACCACAATACTTTCAGGTGAATGTTACACAGCAATGCTTTCAGGTGGATGTTACCAGTTAACACAATGCTTTCAGGTGGATGTTACACAACAATGCTTTCAGGTGGATGTAACCACATTGCTTTCAGGTGGATGTTACCAGTTACCACAATGCTCTCAGGTGAATGTTACCACAATGCTTTCAGGTGAATGTTACACAGCAATGCTTTCAGGTGGATGTTACCAGTTACCAAAATGCTTTCAGGTGAATGTTACCACAATGCTTTCATGTGGATGTTACACAGCAATGCTTTCAGGTGGAGGTTACCACAATGCTTTCAAGTGGATGTTACCAGTTACCACAATGCCTTCAGGTGAATGTTACAACAATGCTTTCAGGTGGATGTTACCAGTTACCACAATGCTTTCAGGCGGATGTTACCACAATGCTTTCAGGTGGATGTTACCAGTTACCACAATGCTTTCAGGTGAATGTTACCACAATGCTTTCAGGTGGATGTTACCAGTTACCACAATGCTTTCAGGTGAATGTTACCACAATGCTTTCAGGTGGATGTTATAACAAGAGCCCAAGGGGCTTCAATATACGCCCGTATATCTGGAATTACATTGGTTCAAATTTGAAGGTTGTTTAATAGCCTTGATTCCAATTGATCTAGCAATCCAGAGAAAGGTCTACAATTTTTTGCTTATGAGAATGTAACATATATCACATCTTACATTGAATGATAAACTAAAATGAGCTTAACTCTTGGTAACTGGTTGACCTTGAAGCAAGAGCTGAGAGCTCATATCCCACACTGAAATCGACAATAGTCAAAGACAAGAAAATAGTAGTTTTCCTGCAAATGGATTCCTTTCAGACGAGAGAATTTTTCATGAAGGAAGAAGAAAGTGATGAAGTAAACCTTTGTTCTTGAGTTAATAAACAGGTGTGAAGTTCATAAAGGACTCCTTTCCGTTAAATTAGTAAATGTATGGTTTTTATTTCACAACAGTTTAACCAAATGAAGCGTTTCAAACATGAGAGACAACTCCACAGGACAATATCATATAAATGCAGGGGAAAGACTTTTGAATATTCCAACACATTTAGTCAGCTAAGCTTGATTCAGTTTTGGGGGACTGCGACCTAGACCTTTGACAAATTGATCTCATATGTATGGCTTCACTTTGTCATGCGAGTAAGGTATACTAAAAGTTTGGTACCAATCCATACCTTGAAACTAGAGCTATCGCATGGACAACAAATGTTAATGGATGAATGGACAGAACGCAACATCGCATTACATGACCTCGTCTTCGACAGGCATATGAAAATGTGACTTAATGATTTCTTGATTTTGGGGTCAGTGACCTTGACCTCAATTTTGGTACACAACACATCCGTCTTCCCTCAATCTATCAATGCACACAAAAAATCATGATTTTTAATGATTTCCTGATTTTGGGGTCACATCGACCTTGACCTTTGACCTTGGCCTAAATTTTGGTACATGACAAACCGTCTCCCCTCAATTTCTCAATGGACACAAAAAATCATGATTTTTAACAATTTCACGATCTTGGGGTCACAGTGACCTTGACCTACATTTTGGTATGTGACACATTGTGTCTCTTTAATGTATCTACTGACACAAAAAATGTTATTTTTAATAATTTCCTAATTTTGGGGTCAGTGACCTTTGACCTTGACCTAATTTTTGGTATGCATCACTTCATTTCCGCCTATTGAATCCACTCACAAAAAATAAGAAATTTTTAACGATTTCCTGATTTTTCGATCACACTGACCTTTGACCTCTGACCTTGACCTACATTTAATATGCAACACATCGTTCCCCCCTAGGGCATCCACTCACCAAAAATTAGAACTGTAGATAGAAAACTGTCAACGATCAATGATTTCCTGATTTTTGACAACAGTGACCTTTGACCTCTGACCTCGACCTTAATTTTGGTATGCGACACATCGTCTCCACCTGGCGTATCCACTTACAAAAAATTGCAACTGTGGATAGAAAACGTTCACAGATATAGACCGGACACGAACACTTCAGTGATTTCCTGTTTTTTTAGGCCAGTGACCTTTGACCTGTGACCTCGACCTTCATTTTGGTACGCGACACATCGTCTCCCCGTAGGGTATCCACTCACCAAAAATTGGAGCTGTGGATAGGAAACTGTCCCAGATATAGACCGGACACGAGAACCGGACAGACGGACAGACGGACAGACGGACGGAAACCGCCATCCCATAATACGACCGCCTTTTGGGCGGGCGTATAACAATGCTTTCAGGTGGACATTAGAACAATGCTTTCCGGTGAATGTTACCACAATGCTTTCAGGTGGATGTTATAACAATGCTTTCAGGTGGATATTAGAACAATGCTTTCAAGTGGATGTTACACTCATGCTTTCAGATGGATGTTACAACAATGCTTTCAGGTGAATGTTACCACAATGCTTTCAGGTGGATGTTATAACAATGCTTTCAGGTAGATATTAGAACAATACTTTCAAGTGGATGTTACACTCATGCTTTCAGGTGGATGTTACAACAATGCTTTCAGGCGGATGTTACAACAATGCTTTCAGGTGGATGTTACAACAATGCTTTCAAGTGGACAACAATGCTCTCAGGTGGATATTACAACAATGTTTTCAGGTGGATGTTACAACAATGCTTTCAAGTGGATGTTACAACAATGCTTTCAGGTGGATGTTACAACAATGCTTTCAAGTGGACAACAATGCTCTCAGGTGGATATTACAACAATGTTTTCAGGTGGATGTTACAACAATGCTTTCAAGTGGAATCAGATATACAATAATTGTCAGAACTTGTCGTCCACGGGAACGAACTACTACCTATTACTTTTTTTCCTTTCTTTCTTTTTTGTACGGACACCTATTATTATTACATGTGTGACTCTCCAATGCATCAACTTCTCAAGTGGGACATCCTTTCTCCACAATTCTAATGTGCATCTTTCAATTGAGTCACCAGGAGATACAAATGCTATCATCTACTTTGATCCAAAATCTATTTATCTGAGCTAATACCTCAGACTGCCAACCATATAAACAATGAATGAAGTACAGAACTATACTCGTGTTGAATATGGTAGTGCTCAAACAAAAGCTAACCTTATCTGTATATCCCTCCAGCGGTACGGGTGTCCCCCACTTCAGGTCACGACTGATACAGCGTGGCTTGAGACCATCTCGTATCCAGGAATTGGTAATGGTTTTGGCATTGGACGTCCATGTTCCAGTCTTGTAGGCATCCTCTAGATGTTTACTGAGCTGTGGCTCTATCTATGATGGGAGAGAAGTAAAATCTCAGCGACGACACTTTGAAACAATCTGATGATAATTCATCAAATACTTTTTTGATGTTGTTAAGATATTCCATAGACAACTTTACTAAGGACTGTTCCAGAAAAAAAGTACATTGGGGGGACAGAAGGCACTTTTGTTTTGCTCCCACCACCCAGGTAACTGAATATAATTTTACCCCCACCACCCGTATTATTGATTATAATATGTTATATAATATTATATGTACCCAACAATCCATCAGGCAACCACCCATGTAGTTATTTAACTCTTTTACCCCATGACCCATACATAAATATATAAAGTGCCTTCTGTCCCCCCCATGTACCTTTTTCTGGAACAGCCCTAAAGGCTACATCTCTATGTACTGCTTTCATGCCATGTTGACCTCACTCGCTCAGTCTGTGTAACATTACTGGCCAGCTCTTGTTACAGGTCTCCCATGCTTAATATATGAGGGAGGGGGGCAATGTTTTGGAATGTTACAGTTGAAAACAGTCATGAGGGATGATAACACATGAATTCCCCGATAAATTAACATAGGGGAACTACTGTAACAAATACTATCCTTGGGCAGACAGACAGACATCAGGTCTGAAGAATGGGGCATGATATCAGTGATACCAGGCTCTCCTTGTTCGACCAAATTCTGGTTTTGTTAAATTACTTTTTAAATCTTGTTATGTGTGATGGAGAATTAGGATGAAGAAAGTTGAATTAAAGGAACCTACAACTTTCTTCCAATACATATTAGGTGTCAAGGCATTGCACAGTGTACTTTATCCTTGTTGCAGATATTTTACAATTTGAAGACTCCATGATAATCACACCATCCCTACTACATGTACCTGTGGAAGATCAAGGAAGAGATGCTGTGTAGATCTTATAGTGGGTGTACTACTGCAGATTTTACACCGAGGAACTTTCAGCTCCACTGCATTGATGAGTTTACCACACTTATCACATTGGTCTCCCCTGGCATCTTCATATGCACAAAGTGGACAGGTACCTTCCACAAATCTGTCTGCTAAAAACCTGAAATGATGCAAACAGACATAATTCATTACTCACAGAAAAATAAATCAATTAAACTTTACAGATTGTCAGTTTGTAAAAGTCATGTTACAGGATTTTTTTTTTGTAATGAGCTCTTAGGGATCGTATCCATCCAACTGCAACGTTCGTTTGCTAGACGTTTTAAACGATGAAAAAAAACGTCCATGCAAACGATGGGTGTATGAGTTGATCGTTTTTTAAAAAACGTCTGGCAGATAAAGACTACGGTAAGGGTGCCGGTCGTCTTTTCACACCTCGAACAAAGGTGCAGACGTTTTCTAGCAAACGATTGAAAGTCTCCTGGCAAACGATCAGCTCGAAAGTAGTCCCGCTTTACAGACGCAAAAACAACAACAACGGCCGTGTCGCTTGAGGCCGTGAAAAACGGATTATGAGAACGGAACACAAATTAATGTTGTTTTCTTTTCCAGATTTTTGCTATAAGTGTGCTGCTTGATTATATCTTAGAATCGGTTACGGTGTAATTCGTTAATAAACAAAATATTATGGAACCATGATATCGTTTTATGAACGTGCGATTCGAATCTTATGTATTTTGCAGAATACGGGCTTTGCGCATTTTGGAATGCGGCTTTCAAAAAAGTCAGTCCTAGATTACCATTTGATTTGATTTGATTTTTATTTCACCATGCATAACAATAATGTTTAGTAAACAAAATATAAAAGTGGCGGGATGAAAACCCCGAGGGGTTTGTTTTATCCCAAAATAATTATTATATTTACAAAGATGATAATATGCGGTAAACTCTATCATATTCAGACAAAAACACAAATTTAATTTCCAACTTCCACAGACGGCAAACAGAATAGATGTCTAATTATGTTCCAGTAATAAATACGATTATATCCTCGATTTGAATAATGAGAGCGAAACGTGAGATTTTAACTGTCAGAGGTTAAATTGTTCCATATTTTGGGACCCTTTATTTTAGTACTATAAGAAAAGTCAAGAGTAGTAAAAATCGCGATATAAATTTAATTTAGCCTGTCTAGTTGGGTACCTGTGGACAACAGATAATTTTGAAAAATATGATCTGAAAGTGTTTGGAATTAGGTCTGTATGATTGAAAAATTTGTCAACAAAAATTAACACCTGGTAGTCGTTCATTTGTTTTATGGACAATATTTGTAATTTTTGGAATGAGATGATCATAGTTTTACTTTAACAATTATTATCACGTTTGATTACAGATAAATGTCGAGTGAAACATTAGAATCTAATGCGTATATTTTTTCTCTTTCAGGACGATGCGTAAACGCAGAAATTTACAAGACATTCACCATAGATAACGGTTTTGTAATGGTGTAACTCATAATTTTGTTTTTGTTTAATTTGCGCTTTTGAAGCGCGCCTTGTTTGGTAAGCTTTTAAAGTTACATCTGCAAATATCTATACGTGAGGAGTACTCTATTCATCTGAAGTTTGTAATTTCGATAGAAGTCGGATACCCGTGGTTGTACATTTACAACTTTTAGAGCAATGCCGCATGGCATTTTCATACAGAGAGATACTTATTTTGTCACCTGGTATCGTCGATTCAGTTATGAGAGATCGTGTATGTAATTAACAAGAAACACTGTGATAGTCTTGTTTCGCCGTTGGGATTCGAGTGGGTAATCAAAATAACCATTGTTTATTACTGCTTAATTTGCTATGGGTTGTATCCCACCGTGTTAATTCCTCAATTTCTCACATCATTTATTACTCTTCATAGCGCATATTTGTTGATCTCTCTTTGTTATTCATTTATTCTAAAATCTAGCGTTTGTACAGATCTTGCATGAACTAAAGAAATGTAGCGTAAAATTTAAATAAAACATTGAGTTGATGGGGCGCTAATTTCGTATGGGATGTGGCTCTAAAACCATATCTGTTGTAATCTTCTTGCCAGAGGCACCTTGGAAATACCTTCACAGAAATTATATTTTCAGTATGTTATGCGCGAAATGCTACTGGAAATATAGGGAAAGTAAATCATAATATATATAAATGTAAACCAAAAATGAAAACTAAAAACGTAAATGCCCGTGGATGTCCCGTGGATGCCGCCTCCGGAAGTAACTCTTGCGTCCTTTGTGGCTCGAAAGTCAAGCTGTGTATAGACCAATAGAACAGACAAAAAAGCTGATCACTTTACTATTATTATGGCTAGACAATAAATTGACAGCTTGGCAATATTGTTTACTAATCAAGCAGGATTCTTACCTATATGCTCACCGGAAATTAGTTTCTTCCACGTATAGTCCTGCTGGATAGGGATATGGGACTTTCTTGCACAATCATATGTTTATTGGTTAGAATCTTACAACAAAATATAAACATAACGAAGAAATATGTGCATATACGAATAATATTATCCGGAGAAAAGGCGGTCATTCCTCTAGTTTCAATATGTCCATGGAGCAAACAAACCTGCAATGTAGAATAAAAGTGCGTTAAGTTGACCATAATAAATAAAACACCGATAATCAAATATTTGGATCTGTTTCGATAAAGTCTCAAATAAACGACTGGTTGTCAAAAAATACATCTGTCTCAGCGCATTGCCGAGAAATTCACTTCAATCTAAAACATTAAAAATGCTTGAATGAAGACTCAATGGAAATTCACACCTCCACTTTCTCTCAAGTAGCGATGTTCAAATATCAGGGTCACCAAATATTCTCCCGTGACAATTCTTTTTCATGGCACCCACCAAAGTATAGCTCTAGAAACTTTCTGGATAATTTTAATGTATTCGACTTGTGAATTGAAGGATCGTGAATATAGCGTTTCCCTCTCTGATCTGGTATATCGCCATGAACGTTTCGACAGACACGTATTCTACACCGCTCTTTATTTTCCCGCCATGCGGGAGCAGTCCTGTGTCGACTTTTCTATGCTGGGGATAAACGGCAGTCGAAATGGAAGGCCACGTGCGTGTACGCGTGTGCTCCTTGACCGTACACAAGCTGGGGGTTTTTTTTTCAGACAGACACGTAGAATAAATTGCGATATTTCTAAAATATTAAAGCTAAACGCGTGTGTTGATGACACATGATTTTCTCTATGGACTGCAATACAGTACACAGGCCAAATAAGATAAGAAACCTGTCCATTTTTTGGTTTATTTAACGTAAAACAGAGTCGATTTGCCGAGAATTTTCGGCGATATACCGACATCAGGTTTTTTTTATCAATTTCCTTGAAAACGCATTCATAAAATAAATATTTAAATACATTTTTTATCTCGAGTATTATAGGATCATGAAAATATAAATATCATTTCTGTCTCTTCAGCTCTTTTCATGTTCTATTTATTGGGAAAAATGTAACACGATTTGCCAGTGAGGTATTAAAACGTGCTCTGAAGTGGGCGAATTTCAGTGGAATTCCCCGCAAATCGTGTTACACGTTTTCCGGTAAACATTACAAGAAAACCGCTGAAGATACAAAAATCATATAATAGTTTCATGGTCCCATAATACTCGCGAGGAAAAATATTTATTTAGATTTCTATTGTATCCATGCGTTTTCAAGGAAAGTGATCAAAACCTATTGTCGGCATTATCGCGAAAATTTCCAGGCGAATCGACACCATTTTTCCACGGTAGACTTCCGTATCGCCCTGAATAACAAGGAAATATTTATCAACCTAAATATTTTTGAAACGGGTATTTCTTTAAGTTAAATAGTAACTGAACAGAATTCAGATCAGTAAGATATCGGCAGAGTTATCTGTTGATTACCTTTTCCGGCCTATTCAAAGAAATTTTTTACACCGTGCATACATGGGGAGGGTGTTATTAAACCATTCAGTTTTATTTGCGTACGTGACACTTCCATTATCACAGCTAGATGGTTGTCATTTTCATAGAAAATTTTTGCACACAAACAGCGACTTCCCGTAATCAAACCTTTAAAACAAACGAGGAAGGCAATTAAAGTGTAATTTATTTCCCCTGTGTTAAACCCGTTTTCACATTCGCTGATAGCGCTATATTTTGTGCGCAGTTGAGAGCTAAGGCACGGCCTGTTCACCCAGTGTGTATTTATGCGCAGCTTAACACGTGCGATCGTCTTTTGTCAGCCGACAATCGTTTTCTTCCAAACGACGACGTTTTCTTCCGAACGACAGCGGCACCTTCGGCAGTCTTCGGTGATGGTTTATTGCTACACAAAAAAACGATGGTGCAAACGATGGGTGTAGTAGCTGAACGTTTTTTTCCATCGTTTAAAACGTCTCAACAGCAAACGATGGTTGGATACGGTCCCTTATTGTGTTGCATTCTCAATTAGCTTAAAATCCACTTATTCTGCTTAATTACACTTTAAGATGGCATACACTTCCACATGATATATCATCCGACAAGAAAACCATTTAGATTGGTGGTAACATAAACTGAAACCTTTATTTCCATACGGAGCATTCGAGCCAAAATTCACCAAACTGCGACCTACTTTCCATGATGTCACCTTTACCAGTGCACGCTTTCACCCGCAATGACCGCTCTATAGATGGGCAAGACAACTGAACTTACTGATGAATAAATACTCCAATAAATACTTGATATCCAGTCGTCCAATCAATCTAGGAAATCATAAATTCTGACAAAATTTCCAGAACATTTCTTCACAGGGAATTCCATTTGAACCAACCATGGATGACATGAACATGCACACACAAACACGCATACACAAACAAGTAATTACAGGCATATATTTAAAGTAAAAATAACACACTACATGAAAGATACCTACACCAGACACTGATTTTTGAGGTGTGCCATAGCTCTCGCATACATACAGCATGCCTAAATTCGAAAACAGGTATTCAAAATTTTGCACACCAGAGCTTGCTAATGAAATCCAGTCTCAATCAGCATCGTGGGAATCACAGATGGTCATAGTCAGTTCGCCATGCTTGCTTGTGCTCAGAAACACACCCCAGGTCTCTCATCCATTTGCAGCATTGTTGTAGCTTTTCTGTGACAAGGGGTCAAAAAGACATGCAACGTGAAGAGCCAGGCTGTTCGATTGGCTAACTTGACAAACAGAAATGCTAGCAACAACCAATAGTATTCGAGCAGATAGGTAGCCTATTGCCTGCCTCGTATTGGCAAATTACTATGTCAAAACCCTCATAATTTGAACAAAAATTAATATTTCATCTCATGAATAGCAAAAGGCACATCCTCTAATCATATTGAAACATGTGTACCAAGTTTCATAATCACCCAATGAAACCTCAGATTCAGTTAACTTTTCAGTACTTGAATGGGTGACCGGATGCTGTACTGGCTGGGCTGATCAGTGTCTAGGGTAATAGGAAATGTGAGCACTCTCGTGTTCTGGCACATGTATGCACCGTCGTAATATGACTGAAACAAGGTTGAAAACGACGTTAAACCCTACTACTCATTCACATTTTTGTCTAACAAAAAATCTTATACTTGGCAAGTGTCAAAATCATCCAATGAAAGCGGACAGCAACAGCAAGCTTTCCATGTATAGGTGTACATGTATGTATATGTACCGGTATATACATTATCATTGGTAAATTACTGAAGTCCAAAACCTCTAATTTGGACAAAACTTAATAATTTATCTCATAAATAACACAGGCACATCCTCTAATCACAAGACACATGTGTAACAAAGTTACATAATCATCCAGAGACATCTGACAACTGAAGCAAATTTTCTATGTACAGGTATACATGTACACTTTTGCTGACCAAAAAAATTATCATTAGATTTTAACATTGGAGCACCCCTACAATCACTTGAGGTAGAACCATAATTGACACCCTAGTGGAATACCCACCTCCTATATTTTGTTTTATTTTTTCAAATTATCATTTCCGGGGAGAGGACAGACCCCCCCACACACTCTGACGACATCCTCTCTCCCCCTCTCACAATATATCCCCATAAGGGGAACGTATTTTAGCTCCTCTAATGGCTCCCCTCGATACATTAAGGCATGATGTTTCTAGCTTCCCTCGTGTGTTTTCAAATATGCAGGGGAGATAACTCTGCCAGCCAAAATAATGTTAGCTACAGTTATTTCCCTTCGATAAAAGCTTTACCTGTTACATTTGGTACAATGTAGCTGGTCAATACTATCCTTGAGAATGAAATTGCGCTTCTGTAATCTCCAAAATATATCCTGGGCAATTCTAAAAAAAAACAAAACAATATTATAAACATATCATCATACATTAATCTGAGACATTTCTCAGAGAACAGCAAGATATTTATTATTCTGATATTTGAGAACAGTTTTTAACTATTTGCAAGAAATCTGAAACATGTGACTTTTCAATTTGATGTAAAATCAATCAAATTTATCTACTCTGAGTAGTAGGGTTTAACGTCATTTTCAACCTTGTTTCAGTCATATCACGACGGTTATCTGTATTACAATGACCTGTGTTATGGCCTGACAGCCTAAAGCTGGATCTACACACACAGCCACAAGATCTTCAATAGTAAATGCCCATTTCACTCCTCTTTTGGATCCATGGCTATAGCAGATCTTACATAACCATGATACCCTGATTACAGGTCACCTCCAAGGATCCACTCTGAATGACCTGTCACAGTGTAGATTCAATGAAGTTTAAAACCAACACTGAGGAAATTGATAAGGAGCTGTGCCATGAGAGGTCTTATTTCAAGAATTTTTATACTTTATAAAAAAAGGTTGAAGAATGACAGAAATATCAGTGTAACTACTTCACTTGATTTATTTAAGTATTTTGTCTGCAAAAATCTTTTAAAGAGCTGGTACCCCAAGCCCACCTGAATTCAGATTTGTAAACCCTCATAGTTTATCTTTCCTTGATTGTGACATTACGCGAGACCAGTTACTCAAAGACTGAATGTTACAAGTACTGAAGTCTTGTCAGGCGGGATCTAGTGTGACGTCACGAACTGGCGCCAAACAGGGGCAGAAAACCGATGCGAATTTCACTTCTGAAATCGGCCTGGCTTAAGACACCAACTTTGAAACACTTTTTCTGATGGCACATGAAGTCAAAATGTTTCAAATCTATCAAAGGAAGTAGATTGGCTGGTATATCCATCACAGCCCATCAAGAATATAAAGAGTAAAATATGAAAACTGTCATTTCACTTCTGAACAATCCAAACCACTGTTTCAATTTTTACTCATAGGGAATTCGGCAATAGGATCAAATTCCCTCCACAATAATCGAACAGAAAAGTGTTATTGACAGCAAATTTAACAGATTCAATGTCACACATATGTTTTATACACAACAGGGATATACAAACTCAGTCTGCTGTTGAGTCGTTGTTCGACCAAAGTAATCAAACTCAATGTTGAACCAGTCGTAGATCTGCGCATGAAGGACGTTGTATTTGTCGCAGATCTCCTGTGGTGTCACACCCTCCTCCATTGCTTTTGTCTCTGTCGCTGTTCCATATTCGTCTGTACCACAGACATACAAGGCATTGTAGTTACGCAATCGGCAGAACCTAAAATAAAGGAGAAATTAAATGAGCATTGGCTTACAATCTGAAATAGGAAATTTTAACACTCCATCAACTCTGAATGCCAAGTGCCATTCGAGGAAGCAAGTTCCATTTCATAATTCTAAGGAATGACTTGGCCCAGTATCAATTTCAGTGCCTCCAAATGCTGTAACTATTCGACTATCACAGTTCGGTTCATAAAGGTAAATCAGACTCTGAAACTGCACTGGCAACTAATATTATTGGGGGCAGTCTGAGTAGAATGAGACTTAAATTTCACTTTGCTGAAATGTGTGAAAACTTACATATCTCTTTCATATTTCAAATGGTGAAGTAGACCATGCCAACAAGGATAAGCTTCACATGCTTCAATGATTGTTTCAGGCCAATAACCACGAGCGGGGGAGGAGATTTGGGCGAACATTGTTTTGGAACAAATATTTGATAAATTCATACAAACGCCATTTTCAGACAGGAGCGAAACCCCTAAGTGCCCATTTGTCTCATACAAACCCCTGATAGTGAACCACCTCTCAAGATATCAACACGCACAACATGGAACATCCTACAAGAGCAGAGAGGGGACCGCCTGGTTTCACAATGAATAAAATATATTCTGCAGCACATAATCCACAAATGAAGAAAAGCCTGTCAATAAAACTGACCTGGCAAACACATCAGCACTGAGGACACACCCAATGATGTTACCAAGATGTGGTACATTATTGACATAAGGAAGAGCACTTGTGATCATGATGTTACGCTCACCCTCCTTTGGTAATCTACAACAGAAACAGTGTAAGTGTAAGACAAGGGTCATGACCAGCACTGCCCTAGCTGTTAATGATGTACGTGTAAGACATGGGTCACGATCAGCACTGCCCTGTTAATGATGTATGTATAAGACATGGTGGGGGTGTTTGGTTTAATGCATGACATGGGTCATCATCATCACTGCTCTGTTAACGGTTTATGTGTAAGACATGGGTCATGATCAGCATTGCCCTGTTAATGGTGTATGTGTAAGACACGGTGGGGGTGTTTGGTTTAATGCATGACATGGGTCATCATCAGCACTGCTCTGTTAACGGTTTATGTGTAAGACATAGGTGGTGATCAGCACTGCCCTGTTAAAGGAATAGACAACATTTGGCAAACGTAAACTGCGACTGAAAGAACAATCCAAACATTGCCCAAAAATATTTTTTTCCTACTTTTGAGATTCTTTCTAACGAAGAAAAATACTCCCAAACATTGGGAAAATGACCAGATGTGTTGAATGAAGGGAGCCACCATCTTTATGGTTTAACCAATGAGCGGCCGAGTGATATTCACGTGACGACTAGCTCATGACGTCAAAGGGCCTCCCTGCTGTAAGAGAGCAAATATGGCAGCAAGTGATTTTTAACTTTTTCCAAGGGTCCGACACCTTGCATTTCCGGGAGTTTGAACCTGACTGATGACAATCGCTGGCTGGGCCAAACCATGCTTTCATCTACGCTGCTTGAGAGCAGTGTGGAGGGATACAAGAAGTGTCAGGCGTGTTCGAGCCCATTGAAGACGATCCACCGTAGAAATCGGTCGAGGATGCCTGTACCATAGAAGCCGGCCGGGTCACGGGTTAGGAAACGATCAGATGAGCACATGTGCAAGTGCTGACATTAGCTGACAAGGATTTATTCCATAAACTTTCTCAGGTAAATTTTCCCGCATGCTAGATATTTGGGTGGGTGTCATGCTGAACAATTTCTTTTGGTAACAGTTCAACGGTGAGAAAAATCTCCGGACAATCTTTTCCCGGAGAAACGGCCCTCCGGCTGAGGCAGATTTAGTTTCGTTTTCTGGCTGAGTGCCGGTCTTTGTTGAGGCACGATTCTTTGAATTGGTAACACAGAAATCAGAATTATTCCCAATTTCGGTTATATTAAACAATCTCAGTGAGTTACTGCCGAATTATGTTGACGCATGTTGGCGTAGTCATCAGCTGAAAAGTATTGGCCTATAACGAAAGCATATTTTATCAGACAACTCGATGCTGTGATATTTTTGACACTTAGACAGTCTAGACTGGCTGACAGATCAAACCCGATTTCTCAACAACAAGGATACGATCATTGTTATTGTACAAACATCAGCCGGTATTTACAGGGTACAGAATACAAGAATGTATAGCCACACCTGCTGGCCTATCGGGCTGCGATTATTCCAGTGCATGGCAAACTGTGCGTTTCCTCCCAGTTCATTGCAGTGTTCTGCGGACCAGTGACGTCACTAAACTTGCCGTAATGGCGGCGCCCTTACAAGCCACAGAATTGATCATTAACGGCTTCTTACTCGGTTGGGAAAAATTGCAAAATTGAAATAAAAATCGTTTCGGATACTCATGGAATTGTTCTTTCATTTGCAATATACGTTTATCAAAGGTTGTCTATTCCTTTAACATGTTTAACGGAGTAGGTGTGATCACTTTTTCAATGAGAGCTAAGATAAGAAGGCATAGACCGGATAATATTTCCTTTTGTATTTGAAAAGGGTGAAAATCGATTGGACTGGGATGATGCTAGTCATGCTTATATCACGTTTCAATCAAAGAGTCTTTTGCACATCTTTTTTAGCACAATTCTAGACAGCAGATGGGCCACCAATTGTTAAAATTAAAATTCAAGGAAAGTCATTGATACATGCAGGACGCCAAGAAAAGGTACAATGAACATGATGGAGATCTTCATCTTTCATCGGTGACAACTACCAGTGCTAAAGCTTTCAAGGTTTGAAAACCATTTAGAACACTCGGATTGTAACTGTAGATATGTTTACTCACATTGGATGCTGTCTTACTATAGGCTTTGGACAAGACTTCTTCCCATTTATCCAAGCATTGGTTGCCTTGGTAACCTCTTCTGGGGTAGCTTCTTTAGCCCCAAATATAGACTGTAAAAACATTTCATCTATATCAGTCTGAAATATCATTGTTTAGATGTGATAAATATTTAGTCAATGGGTTAGGGTGAACAAAATATATACATGTAGTTCAGTGATTTTGGCAACCATTTCATGCACAAGTCATCTATGACACACCTTGTACAGTGTAAAAGCAAGATAGCATAGAATGTTTTGAGACACTCAACAATAATTTTTTCCTTATTGAGTATCAATCATGCCCAAATGAATAACAAGAGCCTATGGGGCTTCAATATATGTCCGCACTTTGGACGGATTTAATATTTGCGATTCAACAAAATTTGGTAAGCCTACAGACTTGCAAATATAGGCATAATTTTAGTGCTCAAGGATAGCTTCTTATTAGAGCCTTTGGTTACCCGGGCAATTTGACCTTTGACCTCAGAATCAACACATTTTGTTTTCTTTCTTCCACGACTGAGGCAACAGCATACCCAAAGTTTGAGATGAGTTTGAGATATACCATGGATATCATTTTGTATGATTTCCTGATTTTCGTGTCAGTGACCTTGACCTTTGGACTTAAAGGTATAACCAAATTTTGGTACCAATTTATAACCAGGAACTGAAGATATCACACGGACAAGAAACAGACCAACTACCAGCTGGACATCACAGGCAATCAATACAATTCTTGTTTGCCAAGAGTTGGAGGTATGGTAATTCCTCTAATAAATTGATTACCCTATTAGAAATCTATCACCCATGATTTTTGGAGGAAAATATGATCGGAAGTTGTAATAATTCAATCACCCCCGATATTCAATCAATCCCGTTCGTAAAAAAAATTCAATCAACCGCTCCTGGCGGCATCAAACAAATGGTGATAGACGTAGCAAGACCATATGTAGCAGGTTTAGACCTATTAAAGACTCATCATACTAACTTCATGAACTTGGAACTGTTAATTTGAAGTCTGAAACTGGAACTTTGAATCTGGGAAAGGAATTATTAGTTTTTCAGCTGATTGATCTGGCGAGATGACATCATCAAAATATTACTTCAGGGCAGGAAATTCTGTTTTGACTGGAGTGAGTAGTCTCCCATCCCTTAAAGCATGTTAGCCCCGACCGTTTGAACGAACTGATGGGTAGATCGTGTTTGATAACAGGATAGTAATACAGCTGATGCTGAAGTATTAAAAAACTGCAATTAACTAGCTTGTATTGAATCACACTCTAATTTGAAAGCAAATCACTTGTACCGTTTCGGACAGTTTTTGGCAGTATCAGAAACTGGGCACTTAATGATTTAAACTTCATTTCTCTAACTTCTTTTCACTCGGTTGCAATAAATCGATCACCCCTCATTTTTACTACCTCAAATATCACTTCTGGTGATCGATTTATTAGGGATATACCTTAAATATCATCACAATCCACATCACTGAAATGGAGTTATAGCCTGAACAAAACAATTGATGATTTCCTGATTATGAAGCCACAGTTGCATTGGCCTTCAACATTTTTACCCCAAAATAAATTGGGTTCTTCCTTGCTCCTTGGGTAATATATACCTCAAGTTTGATACCGATTCATAACCTGGGACTAGAGATAACAGTTGATGATTTCCTGATTATGAAGCCATAGTTGCATTGGCCTTCGACATTTTTACCCCAAAATAAATTGGGTTCTTCCTTGCTCCTTGGGTAATATATACATGTACCTCAAGTTTGATACCGATTCATAACCTGGGACTAGAGATAACAGTTGATGATTTCCTGATTATGAAGCCATAGTTGCATTGGCCTTCGACATTTTTACCCCAAAATAAATTGGGTTCTTCCTTGCTCCTTGGGTAATATATACCTCAAGTTTGATACCGATTCATAACCTGGGACTAGAGAGATCGCAAACAAAGTTAACAAACAGATGGACAGAACTCGCTATAGTACAATACAACCTTGTCTACAATGGCCATATAAAAACAGTGATGTGTAGATCCATAGAGGATATGATAGAATAATAAGGATGGGTGAATAATTGGCTGTTCATATGTCATAGCTCCTGCATTACTCACCTGTGACTCTTGAGCCTCACTCTGATCTGTTACAGATAAAGCTTTCATGTCCTTCTTCAAGGCCTTTGTATCACACTTGGTACTGGGAGGGACAGGCTGAGCTAGTAATGAAGACTGAAGTTAAGAAAACACAATCAGTTCTAACATTGTCTCATCTGTACTCCTTTCCAGCAATGGTAATGGTAATTGGTGATGGATGGGAATCAGATCACATATAGAAAGGAACTGTAGGTGTACTGCAGTTACCATGATTTCCAAGGAAGTTGATAGATCCTCTTAAATAAATTGGAGAACCACTGAAAATCACTAACACTGACATGCCTCATCATGTAATACGATGTTTCCAATGGATTTTATTAAACTTAGTGAAATACAACTTTCAATATGTGCAAATTTGGTACATGTCACTGAAACCAGTGAATTCTCTGAAAATTTGAAGCAAAGCCACAAATTTGTAAAAAAAAAAAAAATATATGAAAAAATACCATTTCTGACTAACCCAATCTTTACACACCCATCTTGATCAAATGTGATATGGTTTCTTTTCAGAATATGTAGGACCATATGACTATACAAAGGAAATGGACAACCATTACTTCCCATATGTTGAGTTTTAAAGCGAAATCGCACTGCACAAGATGGTGCAGTACCTATCTTGATTGACTGTGTATGACATTAACGTGGCAAGGGAAATGACGGAATCATTATTGTAGTATTCTGCTTGAAATGTGAAGACGGACTAACCTTGAATATAGACACTCCTTTGCCTTTAGTCAAAGATGTAATGGATGAGGTAAATTCTGAGAGCTGGAGTAATCGAGAGAACCATTGTTGGACTGCTCCAAACTGACCCTCCCAACCTGGAAGAACAAATGAAGCAGAAAATATATCAGGTTAGTTTGCACAAGTGAGTGAGTGAGTGAATATGATTTAACGTCGCTTTCAACACTATTTCAGTCATATCACAACGTTGGTTCCTATTCCTTTCCTTATGCCCCAGTTAGTCGCCTCTTACGACAAGCTCTCTGAGGAGCTGAGACCTATTCTTACCATGACCTGGCATGTGCACAAAGACACCCCAGGTCAATCTCCGGGAGCCTCATGGGGCTAGTTTGTACAATATCAAGCTGACTGTGCATGTATATTGCTGGAATGAATATGCACTGAGAAATCTCATTCCCAGGGGTACTTAAAATAGGTTGCAGCTTACATTCTGATATAGATTGGTTAACTTATGTCACAGACACTGGTCTTCAATTTTAGTAAATTTGAAAAGGAGGAAAAACTGACATGATGATAAAGAAGAAATGGACTTATTCAATAAGCTTCTGATAAGATGCACATGTGGTGTCAAATTGGTGAGCATAGACAATCATTCCAAACCTATGATGGAAACAAGAAATTGATAACATCTTACCCTACATTTGACCATCAAGTTATCCTGTGCCAATAATATTTAAGTGCCCTGGTTCATATCTACTTTTATATGTGCTGTACATTCATGAAGCCTGGACATATAGCCTTTCTTGAGATATGGTGGAAACGAGAAAATTGTGACAGACGGACAGATCGATACCCACATTCATGACAATAATACCCCCAAGATCAAGAATTTGAGAATACCATATTGCATTTAAATAGGTAGTATTTAAATAGACAAAACTGCCCTTCTATAACTAGACAATGATGTCTCCATGCAGAGGTACCTACTCTAACTAGACAATGATGTCTCCATGCAGAGGTACCTACTCTAACTAGACAATGATGTCTCCATGCAGAGGTACCTACTCTAACTAGACAATGATGTCTCCATGCAGAGGTACCTTCTCTAACTAGACAATGATGTCTCCATGCAGAGGTACCTACTCTAATTACACAATGATGTCTCCATGCAGAGGTACCTACTCTAATTAGACAATGATGTCTCCAGGCAGAGGTACCTTCTCTAACTAGACAATGATGTCTCCATGCAGACGTACCTACTCTAATTAGACAATGATGTCTCCAAGCAGAGGTACCTACTCTAATTAGACAATGATGTCTCCATGCAGAGGTACCTACTCTAATTAGACAATGATGTCTTCATGCAGAGGTACCTACTCTAATTACACAATGATGTCTTCATGCAGAGGTACCTACTCTGACTAGACAATGATGTCTCCATGCAGAGGTACCTACTCTAACTAGACAATGATATCTCCATGCAGAGGTGCCTACTCTAACTAGATCAATGATGTCTTCATGCAGAGATACCTACTCTGACTAGACAATGATGTCTCCATGCAGAGGTACCTACTCTAATTACACAATGATGTCTCCATGCAGAGGTAGCTACCCTAACTAGACAATGATGTCTCCATGCAGAGGTACCTACTGTAATTAGACAATGTCTCCATGCAGAGGTACCTACTGTAATTACACAATGATGTCTTCATGCAGAGGTACCTACTCTGACTAGACAATGATGTCTCCATGCAGAGGTACCTACTCTGATTAGACAATGATGTCTCCATGCAGAGGTACCTACTCTAACTAGACAATGATGTCTCCATGCAGAGGTACCTACTCTAATTGGACAATGATGTCTCCATGCAGAGGTACCTACTCTAATTACACAATGATGTCTCCATGCAGAGGTACCTACTCTAATTAGACAATGATGTCTCCATGCAGAGGTACCTACTCTAACTAGACAATGATGTCTCCATGCAGAGGTACCTACTCTAATTGACAATGATGTCTCCATGCAGAGGTACCTACTCTAATTACACAATGATGTCTCCATGCAGAGGTACCTACTCTAATTAGACAATGATGTCTCCATGCAGAGGTACCTACTCTAATTACACAATGATGTCTTCATGCAGAGGTACCTACTCTGACTAGACAATGATGTCTTCATGCAGAGGTACCTACTCTAATTAGACAATGATGTCTCCATCCAGAGGTACCTACTCTAATTAGACAATGATGTCTCCATGCAGAGGTACCTACTCTAATTAGACAATGATGTCTCCATGCAGAGGTACCTACTCTAATTACACAATGATGTCTCCATGCAGAGGTACCTACTCTAATTAGACAATGATGTCTCCATGCAGAGGTACCTACTCTAACTAGACAATGATGTCTCCATGCAGAGGTACCTACTCTAATTGGACAATGATGTCTCCATGCAGAGGTACCTACTCTAATTACACAATGATGTCTCCATGCAGAGGTACCTACTCTAATTAGACAATGATGTCTCCATGCAGAGGTACCTACTCTAATTACACAATGATGTCTCCATGCAGAGGTACCTACTCTAATTACACAATGATGTCTTCATGCAGAGGTACCTACTCTAATTAGACAATGATGTCTCCATGCAGAGGTACCTACTCTAATTAGACAATGATGTCTCCATGCAGAGGTACCTACTCTAATTAGACAATGATGTCTCCATGCAGAGGTACCTACTCTAATTACACAATGATGTCTCCATGCAGAGGTACCTACTCTAATTAGACAATGATGTCTTCATGCAGAGGTACCTACTCTAATTAGACAATGATGTCTCCATGCAGAGGTACCTACTCTAATTACACAATGATGTCTTCATGCAGAGGTACCTACTCTGACTAGACAATGATGTCTTCATGCAGAGGTACCTACTCTAATTAGACAATGATGTCTCCATGCAGAGGTACCTACTCTAATTACACAATGATGTCTCCATGCAGAGGTACCTACTCTGACTAGACAATGATGTCTTCATGCAGAGGTACCTACTCTAATTAGACAATGATGTCTTCATGCAGAGGTACCTACTCTAATTAGACAATGATGTCTCCATGCAGAGGTACCTACTCTAATTACACAATGATGTCTTCATGCAGAGGTACCTACTCTGACTAGACAATGCTGTCTTCATGCAGAGGTACCTACTCTAATTACACAATGATGTCTCCATGCAGAGGTACCTACTCTAATTAGACAATGATGTCTTCATGCAGAGGTACCTACTCTAATTAGACAATGATGTCTCCATGCAGAGGTACCTACTCTAACTAGACAATGATGTCTCCATGCAGAGGTACCTACTCTAATTAGACAATGATGTCTTCATGCAGAGATACCTACTCTAATTAGACAATGATGTCTCCATGCAGAGGTACCTACTCTAATTACACAATGATGTCTCCATGCAGAGGTACCTACTCTAATTAGACAATGATGTCTTCATGCAGAGGTACCTACTCTAATTAGACAATGATGTCTCCATGCAGAGGTGCCTACTCTAACTAGACAATGATGTCTCCATGCAGAGGTACCTACTCTAATTAGACAATGATGTCTTCATGCAGAGGTACCTACTCTAATTAGACAATGATGTCTCCATGCAGAGGTACCTACTCTAATCACACAATGATGTCTTCATGCAGAGGTACCTACTCTAATTAGACAATGATGTCTCCATGCAGAGGTACCTACTCTAATTAGACAATGATGTCTTGATGATCTTCATGCAGGAGTACCTACTCTAATTAGACAATGATGTCTCCATGCAGAGGTACCTACTCTAATTACACAATGATGTCTCCATGCAGAGGTACCTACTCTAATTACACAATGATGTCTTCATGCAGAGGTACCTACTCTGACTAGACAATGATGTCTCCATGCAGAGGTACCTACTCTAACTAGCCTACTCTAATTAGACAATGATGTCTCCATGCAGAGGTACCTACTCTAATTACACAATGATGTCTCCATGCAGAGGTACCTACTCTAATTAGACAATGATGTCTCCATGCAGAGGTACCTACTCTAACTAGACAATGATGTCTCCATGCAGAGGTACCTACTCTAATTGGACAATGATGTCTCCATGCAGAGGTACCTACTCTAATTACACAATGATGTCTCCATGCAGAGGTACCTACTCTAATTAGACAATGATGTCTCCATGCAGAGGTACCTACTCTAATTACACAATGATGTCTTCATGCAGAGGTACCTACTCTGACTAGACAATGATGTCTTCATGCAGAGGTACCTACTCTAATTAGACAATGATGTCTCCATGCAGAGGTACCTACTCTAATTAGACAATGATGTCTCCATGCAGAGGTACCTACTCTAATTAGACAATGATGTCTCCATGCAGAGGTACCTACTCTAATTACACAATGATGTCTCCATACAGAGGTACCTACTCTGACTAGACAATGATGTCTCCATGCAGAGGTACCTAACTCTAGTACTGTTTCAATTGCAATATGGTAGTGTAGGGTCTTCTGGTCATTTCAAATGCCTTATTTTCTATGATATCATCATGATCATTCTATGTTTCAATTTTTCATACCAAGCCAGTAAAAGCAGTAACAGCCCCAAACCCCAATGATCAAGAAAACCCCTAATACTTGTCATACCTTTCAAGGCACCCTTTTCACACAAAGCAGGGTAAAGAGCCCCCCATAGCACAATGTCTGCTGCTGTCAGTTGTTCCTTTAAGAGAGAGAGAAAGAGAGTTAAATTTGATGTCACATTCAGCTATATAGTGAGTCCAAGTATTAAAGAGACAAACATCATAATGTAAATATATTGCATTACAATTTCCATGTCAAACTAGAAGAAGATATTCTTTCAAAATCCACTATAATACCCGTATCCTAATGTTGAACCACCATGTACTTCATCATAAAGCAATTATTCCATGATCACTTAGTTTAGAAGTGAAATGCAAAGGTTTTAAGTTAGTGTCAAAAATTATCAATACAAATCTTTGAGCATCAGACACATGTTAAGGAAGTCAACTGATAGTTATTTGGTGGAAATTACTTTCTGTTTCAAACTGAAATGTCTAACTTCAGAACAAAATCATCAGCTGGAAGAATGACATGAAGAACATTATTCCTTTGTTCAACAAATTCTTCCTCCAAGTTCAAGTAATTATTACTTGTGATATCATTAGATATTCTCCAGGAAAGAGACAACTATAACACCATAACATTGGGCAAAAAATAAATGACAAGCAATGCAGATATTGTCAGCTCAGTTATTCCATCTTGATGTTTTCCTATCTCAGAGCAGTTCTTACATCTTCTTCTGTACTGTGCAACTATGGCTCTCAGGTTTTACTACGTTGATATTCATTTCAAATTGAAAACAATTTCTACAACTATGCAGGACATAAATATGTACATTTTATAATTCTTATTACTTGCTACAATTTGCCACATTAAAGTAATGCTATGCCACAAAACAATTAGTCCACTTTTGAGATATCCATCTTCATTTTATCCAGCAAATTTCTACGTTCCCACTTTGAACCTGCCTTGATTTATCTGACCCCTTCAGCGTTCAAAATCCGAGGTGTAAATTTCACCAGCTAACAACAGAAGAACCAATCAGAACGTACACATCGATTGCGAGTGAAGTCACATAGAGTGACATCATCCTCTATTAGCGGCGTCCTTCCTCCTAATATGGTGCCCACAAATTAGGTCAGCCAATCAATAACGCTCTTGTGTGACCCATTTCGAATTTCAAATGTCTCGTGTCTATTTATACATTATTTGAACATTGAAGGGGTCCAGATATATCAACGAAAGTTCGAAGTGGGAACGTAGAAATTGGCTGGATAAAATGAAGATGGAGATATCAGGCATACTTACTGATTCTCAAAGCATTAAGGCAAATTTAAATCTTGTTTTTAGACATCAAAGTGAAGTCAGCCAGCATCAAAATGTCTGAAAATCACGCACTGGGGTCTTATGTCCTGAATCAACTGGCCACTCTGAAACATATGCCGCTCCTAAGCTGATGATGAGACGATGGAGTTTTACCTTTCATTCCATCTTTTGCCAACATGCCATTTTACGTGACATCACATGGGCCACAAATTCCTGAACATTTCTCAAAATCTATAAATAACAGCATATATCCTCTCTAAGAATAGAGCAAACAAACCTTCACCAAATACTGCCGCCCTTGTAACCGCTCTTCTACATGTTGGAGTAAGGCTTGTAGTGAGCCTGCCAGACCAGAATCTGGCTTTCCTTGACCAATCACACTCACCAGATATGGAAATAAAACAGGCTGAAATATTTGAAAGAGAGAACTTAGAGAATGCTAAATATATAGATTGGTACAGTTCAATAGATGATAACATTTGCTTATCCTTTATGTTTAACATCTTCTCCCCCCCCCCCCGACTACAATAAAGGAGTACGACATTAATAGTACAATCAATTGCAAGGCTAATAGTCATTTTCATCAATAATCCTAATACATTCTTCACAAACTGATGATTATATTGTCCAATCATGCTACAGTACATGTACTTCGGGTATTGCTTTTGGTCAGCCATGCATCTATCTCTGACAGTAGAAAAGCTCCTGGTAGGAAATAGTTGATGTACCTCCATTCTACAGTAGGCCACCTATATATTTTGGTGGCTGAGAGAACAAGTGAGATTTGATATTTTCCCCCATTTCAGTTTTTTTTATCAACATTAATAATTAATATAAATGCGTAATTATTAGCCTCCAAAATAGATGAGAGCCAGTCATGTCAGAAATGAAGTATTATTTAACAACAGCCCTATTAAATTGTGTGCGATCTAGCCAGATGTAATCATGAACATGTCCACTTTAGAGGTAATGGAGAACATTCATAAATGCAAAGGTATTGAAGAAGTTTACCTGAAGTTGAGAACATTCCCATTCTAACCACTCATCAACTGCTGGATCTCCAAGGCTCTTGCCTGACAGAGACAGAAGGTAACTGAAAATAGGAGTGAATATCAGGCACCAATAGATTTGAAATTTTCAGTGGCTAATATGGTACATTTGCTAAATTTTCTGAAATACGCAAGTGAAGATAGGTAATCATAAAGCATATCAGCACTCTCAAATAATTTGTCGCTGTCACTAGGAAAGATATATACATGTACATAAACTTGATATGCCACACATTTTCACAAACACACCTCAAGTTTGGACAAGAATTTGTAGGGTAAATATAATACAAGTGTACCTTACTTTGCTAGAGAAACTTTCTGTGCATCAAATGTTGCCAAAGTTAGTGACAATTCCAAACCATATTGATTTCAAGTATTTCTGGTGGTCAGTACAAG